>MJUU01066779.1:0-12416 GCA_002080025.1 Modiolus philippinarum
TGACTGAACAAGACATTGGTACATAAAACAGTATACTACAGTAATAGAATACTGACTGAACAAGACATTTTGACATAAAACAGTAAACTACAGTAATAGAGTACTGACTGAACAAGACATTGGTACATAAAACAGTATGCTACAGTAATAGAGTACTGACTGAACAAGACATTGTGACATAAAACAGTAAACTACAGTAATAGAGTACTGACTGAACAAGAAATTGTAACATAAAACAGTAAACTGCAGTAATAGAGTAATGAATAAACAAGAAATTGTAACATAAAACAGTAAACTACAGTAATAGAGTACTGACTGAACAAGACATTGTAACATAAAACAGTAAACTACAGTAATAGAGTACTGACTGAACAAGAAATTGTAACATAAAACAGTAAACTACAGTAATAGAGTACTGACTAAACAAGACATTGGTACATAAAACAGTAAACTACAGTAATACAGTACTGACTGAACAAGAAATTGTAACATAAAACAGTAAACTACAGTAATAGAGTACTGACTGAACAAGAAATTGTAACATAAAACAGTAAACTACAGTAATAGAGTACTGACTGAACAAGACATTGTGACATAAAACAGTAAACTACAGTAATAGAGTACTGACTGAACAAGACATTTGCATTGAAATGTGCTAGACAAGTAAAGTGTTGAATGAGGCATTGAATACTACCTGAATGGGGCTAGGATTAATAGTTGAATTAATTGTGATAATGCATGTAATTTTATACTGTAGTGTATATATTTTATTATAATTTTAATTCCTTTTGATGAGCACAATAGAATGTAATAAAAGTAAGTAGGTCATGCAGCCTCTGTTATGTAAAATAACTACCTTTATGTGTTTTCTTATATTTTAGAAAGGAGAAAGAAGCTTTTAGGTATGTTTTGAGTATTCAGTTTAGTGGCAGTGTTTCAAAATAAATACAGATGAAAAAATAAGACAGTTTCAAATCTGACACATATCAAATGCATGCTTGAAAAGAATTGAATTATTTTTCCATAAAATTATTCCAAAAGGAAGAAGTTATACCCAGTCACTAGAAATCCAGAGAAAGGATAAAAACACTAGAAGACTAGTGAATAAAAAACCACATACATATACGGAGTCCAGAAAAGGGCAAAATTAAGAACAGCAGAAGATTGCTGAATAAAAGCAGTTTGCATATACAAAATATGTGAACAAAGCAAACCAAAAAAGGAAAAACAAAAGCACTCGTGTGAATTTTAGCGAAATCTGAAGGTAGCATCAGGTGATCAAGAAGAGTCGGGATGTGTTGCTTAGTAATGGACACCCACGAGACTGTCAGTTAGTTAATCTATTCTTCCAAAAGCTAAGATTTTATATGCACTGAAAAGACATAAGTTGTTAAGATACGCATAACTAAATTCACAGTAACTTCGGTATTTGTTATTTGTATACATAGTATATAAACCGGGGTCAACAGCAGGTGATCTATAGGAGTCAGAATTTCCTGGTAAGACAAGTACATCCATAACACTGTCAGTGAGTCAATACAGGGTAAATTCAAAACAAGTAGTCGGGAAATCAATGAAGACATCAAATCTAGATGAAAATCTCCACTTTTACACTAAATCAGACAATATATATGTACCAAGTACATCTATTCACCATGTAGATGTGTTAACCACAATAAGACTATGTATTACATAGTACATGTACTAACTACAATAAGGCCATAGATCACCTGGTATATGTATTAAAAGCAATCAGACAATAGGACACACAGTATATGTATTAACCAATAACACAGTACATGTATTAACAACAACAGAACAATAGATCACATATTAATGAATAAGAAACAATAAATGTTAAGATCACAAGTACATAACCACAATAAGACCATAAATCACCCATTTCATGTGTTAATCATAATAAGACATAAGTACACACAGTACATCTATTTACCACAAACAGACCAGAGTTAACACAGTACATGTATTTACAACAATCAGACCAGAGTTAACACAGTACATGTATTTACCACAACCGAACCACAGTTCACACAGTACATCTATTTACCACTATCGGACCAGAGTTAACACAGTACATGTATTTACCACAATCAGACCAGAGTTAACACAGTACATGTATTTACTACAATCACACCAGAGTTAACACAGTACATGTATTTACAACAATTAGACCAGAGTTATTTTGACGGTTGCTTTCATCCAATTAATCTTCTCTGTCGACAATACCTACCTGATATCTGTTGATGATATCTACCTTACACAATATCTGTTGACGGTGTCTACCTGAACTCAATATCTGTTGATGATATCTACCTGAACACAATATCTGTTGACGATATCTACCTGAGCATATTATTTGTTGACAATATCTATCTGAATATAATATTTGATGACAGTATTTAGCTGAACACAATATCTGTAGACATTATCTACCTGAACACAATATCTGTTATCGATTAATAACTAAATACAATATCGGTTGAGGATAGCTACCTGAGCACAATTTCTTTTGACGATATCTTCCTGAATACACTATCTGTTGACGATTTCTACCGGAGCACAATATCTGTTCACGATGTCTACCTGAACACAATATCTGTTGACGATATCTACCTGAACACAATATCTGTTGACGTATTACCATGAGCTCAATGTCTGTTGACGATATCTACCTGAGGACAATATCTGTTGACAATATCTACCTGAACACAATATCTTTTGATGATATTTACATCATGTACATGAACACAATATCTGTTGAAGATATCTACCTGAACACATTATCTGGTGACCTTATATACCTGGATACAATAAATGTTGATGATATCTACCTAAATACAATATCTGTTAATGATATCTACCCAAATAAAATATCTGAATGTTAAAAACATTTGTCAAATTGTCTATTTTATTTGGTACAATTTGTTTTACAGAAGATACAGAAAACATGATAAAAGCTCACTCAGCTGAAGAGACATTTGTAACCACCAGTGTCGTTAACAAAGCTTTAGTGTGTTTAAATAAACACGGGATCCTAACTCTCATTGGACAACCTGGTATTGGAAAGACAAGGATTGCCATGGAACTACTTCGACAGTTGACAGTGGACGGTGAGAGACTACAATGTATACAACTTGATGATATTGAACAATGGCAGGATATGATTGATGGTGTGGATACTGTGTTCATTGATGATGTGTTTGGAAGGACAAACAGTTCTTATAATGACAATGTACATTTTAAATTATTGGATAAGATATTCATAACAATACAAAAAAATAACAAAAAGGTCATACTTACTTTGAGGAAGAGTATTTATAAGACAATTATCACCAACACAGACCGTCACAGAATTTTCCATGATCAGCATGTTTTAGACTTAAGTTCAGATAAAAATCAGATGACTGTGGAAGAAAAGAAATCCTGTCTCATGAATTATTTCAAGAAAAACAAGATATTGGTAACAGACGACATAAAGAAAGAAAATATCAATGACAACTCTATTCTTGATACCGATTCAACAGTATATTTACATGAGGAAAAAGTACAAAAAATTCTAGATTCTGATATCGGGACACAGATAGGATTTCCAGAAACATGCTATCTATTTGCTTCACATCGAAAGTTCACCAAACAAGGTCATAACTTTTTCTGTCACCCAACAGAACAATTGTCAAAAGAAATTGACAACCTAAGAATTGAAGGAGATACAAGCAAAAGGAGTATGATTGATTTTACACTCTTATCCTATATTCTACTAAATGGGGATTCTATCAATATAGATCAAATAGATAAGGAGAAATTCCAGAAGTTAATGGAAACCATGTACTTGAATCCTCTTGCAAACGTTTCACCATCACACATTAACATTTCAACAAAACAACTTTTAGGGAAATATTTGAACATTGACAATGATTGTAATTATTGTTTTCAACATAAATTGATATCTGAGGCTGTTATGATATCCTATAGTGTCACTGATCCTAGAAGTGTTATACCCTTGTTAGGGTTTGATTTTATTACAGAAATGGCCAGACCTCAGTCATATCAACCAAGTGAAGGAGAAGTTATATTTTCTGTTCCAACATCATGTTATAGTCTACTGGCTCAGAGATTACTGCAGTTACTTGAAACACATTGCAGTTCCTGGGGAGAACACATACCTTATCAGTTTGTACAGAATTTGTGTAAATCAAAGATAATAACAATGACAAGTAACAATATCTTACAGGCAATGATAAAACAATACAAATACAAGACATTTCACCAAGGTATAGAGGTGTTACGTAATTATCGATTCTCAGGAACTTTTCCCTATTATGAAATCTCCACATCATATTTCTATTTACCATCAGCCTTAATGATGTTCTGTAACATTGACTCTGTTTACCAATGTTTGTATGACATTATACACAACACACTAACATCAGAATCACACAGTGATGTAATTGTGGCATGTAAAGAGACACTGATGGAATCATTTAACTTTGCTATATTAACACTGGATGTAAAGAGATCTACAGTAATACTGAAGATACTTACAGATCACAATATAAAACAAGATGACAACTTTAGTTTCTGTAACAACATAGTGGGATGTCAAGGTTTACCTGGTGTACAGTTATTGTTAAGTTTACATGGTGTATGTCAGGTCTTTAACATTACTTCATTGTTAAGTGAGATATTCTGGTCATTTACTTTGTATAAAATCAATATTGATGACAACATGAAACAGTTGATTACATCAGTAATTGTAAACAATAAACATGACAGGGAACTAGTGAGCAATATAGTGGTGTTTGTATGTCAACAAGGACAACTTGACTATGTGAAGGATGTGTTAGGGAGGTTTGATAGTAGTTTGTTTGATGTAGATTGGATGATTATACAGGCCTGTAGAGGTAATAATACTGAAGTAATACAATGGTTAGTGGAGAAGTATCATGGGTTATTTAATGTACAGGAGGTATTAAATATGGCTTGTTATTATGGTTACATGGAGGGTGTTCAAATCATACTTAACAAGTCTGATCATACCTTACTGGATATGATGACAGTAATGAATGAGGCATGTAGATGGAGTAGGACTGACCTTGTCAAATGGTTGTGTGAGCAGTTTGATAATAATTTGTTTAATATGAAGACAGCAATAAACGTGACAAAGCCATGGAACACTGAACTTATTAAATGGTTACAGGAGAGATTTTGAGACAGTAATGAATATAAGTGAAGTTTGTATAATAAATTGTTGTCATAATTTACCATTTAAACTTTTTTTTACAAAAAAAACGTTTTTTTCACAATTTCTCAGTTTAGTTGCATTATTCTGTTTCAATACGTTACTCTGAATAAAATGAGGGGCCACACATGGGCTCAAATATTAGAAATAAAACAGTTTCATTGGAAAAGTCATCAGACATCGTCTTCATTCTGCATAGATTTAAAATATATCAAAAAACTTTTTTCCACAAAAATTGAAACCATATGTATTTTCTGAACCAGTCTGTTCTATTGAGTAAAATGAGGCCCCACAAGTAGGGGTTAAGTTCAAAATTGAATTTGACATTATAAATAGAAATTCTACAACAACATGAACAATGTCTGTTTCAGTATAGATGGACATTTGGTATACTTCATTGATTATATACATTTTTGTGTGTTTTGATGTCCATTTTTACTCCTTATTATATTGAGATCTTCTGTACATATTCTGATACTTAAAACATCACATAGTTATTTGTATTGTATTATACCCCACTATCCATAAATCTATTTTCAGTTTATAATGTTTTTTTTTTATTATTGTTTGATTTTATTATGGTTTGTTCAAATATGTCAGAATCTGTATCACCTAAAACTAAATGTTATATACACAATCATATGTAAAGTTCCAAACTGTATCTTTATCTTAATCTGATATATTTCAGTAATTTAGATGAATAAAACATCATGTAATAAACTGGATTTTTGTGTCGCCTGCTGTAAGCAGAGTCGACACATAGGGATTACTATCCGTCGTCTTACCTCGTCGTCACCCTGCGTCGTCGTCTTCCTGCGTCGTTCCGACAGTTTTTTGAATCCACAACTCCTTCAAAACCACTTGTTCGATTCCTACCAAACTTTCAGGATATGTTGTTTTCCTGGTGTAGTTGTGCACCTAATACTTAGAATTTTGCAGATTTTAGAGGTTAACAGAGCCAAAATTGCCCATTTGTGAGTCTGTTTTTTTTTAATCTGCAACTCCTTCAAAACTGCTAGTCAGATTCTAACAAAACTTTCAGGATAATTTGTTCAGCGGGTGTAGTTGTGCACCTGTTACTTAGAATTTTGATTTTACAGATTTTAGAGGTTCACAGAGCCAAAATTGCTCATTTGTGAATCTGTCTGTTTTGAATCCGCAACTCCTTTAAAACTGCCAGTCCGATTCCAACAAAACTTTCAGGATAGAATGTTCACCTGATGTAGTTGTGCACCTTATATATAGAATTTTGATTTAACAGATTTTAGAGGTTCACAGAGCCAAAATTGCTCATTTGAGAATCTGTTAATCCCCTATCCCCAATTCCATCACAAATTTAAGTCAGATTCCAACCAAACTTGCAGGATTCGTTGTCCACCTGATGTAGTTGTGCATCTGATGCTTAAAATTTTGATTTTGCAGTTTTAGAGGTTCACTGAGCCAGAATAGCTCATTTGTTAATTCTGTTTGTTTATGTGGAACTCCTTCAAAACTGTAAATCATATTCCAACCAGTCTTTCAGAATACATTGATTACTTGATATAGTTGCGCACCCGATATTTAAAATTTTGATTTTACAGATTTAAGAGGTTAATAGTGCAAAAATAGCTCATTTGTTTATTGGGTTTTTAATCTTCGACTCCTTCACAACTATCTGTCAGATTCCAACCTAATTTTCAGTATATGTTGTATATCAGGTGTGGTTATGCACATTATACTTAGATTTTTTTACCAATTCTAGAGGTTTGCCAAGCCACTAAACTCATATGTTAAATCAGATTGTAAATCTGCAAGTCCTTAAAACTGTAATTCATATTCTTAACCAAATTTGCAAAATGTTTTTTCTCCTTATCTAGACATGCACATTATAAGTAAAATTTAAATTTTGCATAATTTAGAGCTTCACTAGACCAAAAATGGCTCTTCTGTAGTGCAGTCGACACAAGTGTTCCATGGAACACCCATCAATTTTATTACTGGATGTATGGTATAAGTGTAATAATAGTATTTAATATTACTGGATGTTTGGTATAAGTGTAAAAATAGTATTTAATATTTACTGGATGTATGGTATAAGTGTAAAAATAGTATTTTATATTAACGAATGTATGGTATAAGTGTAAAAATATTATTTTATATTACTAGATGTTTGGTATTAGTGTAAAAATAATATTTTATATTACTGGATGTTTGGTATTAGTGTAAAAATACTATTTTATATTACTGAATGTTTGGTATTAGTGTAAAAATAGTATTTAGTATCATTCTATTTAATTTTTTACTGTCACTGTAAACACATTGGTGTCAAATTTCCAACCAACACACACACACCACAGTAACCTACCAACACACACCACAGTACCCTACCAACACATACCACAGTACACTACCAACACACGCATCAAAATACACTACCACAGTACCCTACCAACACACATCACAAAACTCAACCAACACACACCAAAGTACCACACCAACACACACCACAGTATCCTACCAAAACACACAAAAGTACCCTACCAACACACACCACAGTACCTACCAACGCACATAAAAAACTCAACCAACACACACCAAAGTACACCACCAACACACACCACAGTACCCTACCAAAACACACAAAAGTACACTACCAACACACACCACAGTACCCTAACAACACACACCAAAGTCCCCTACCAACACACACCACAGTACCCTTCCTACACACATCACAGAACTCTACCAACACACATCAAAGTACACTACCAACACACAACAAAGTACCCTTCCACACAAATCTCACTATCCTACCAACATACACCACATTACCCTACCAACACACACCACATTGCCCTACCAACACACATCAAGTACACTACTAACACACACAAAAGTACACTACAAACACATATCAAAAGTACCCTACCAACACACACCACATTACCCTACCAACACATATCACAGAACTCAATCAATTAACACCAAAGTACACCACAAACACACTCCACAGTACCCTACCAAAACACAGAAAGTACACTACCAACACACACCATATTACCCTAACAACACACACCAAAGTACCCTACCAACACACACCACAGTACCCTACCAACACATATCACAGAACTCAACCAACAAACACCAAAGTACACCACAAACACACACCACAGTACGCTACCAAAACACACCAAAGTACACTACCAACACACACCAAATTACGCTTCCACACAAATCCAACTATCCTACTAACATGCACCACAGTAACCTACCAACACACACCACAGTGCCCTACCAACACACATCAAAGTACACTACCAACACACACCAAGGAACACTTCTTAAACACACCACAGTACCCTAGCAACAAACATCACAGTACCCTACCAACACACATCACAGAACTCTACCAACACACACCAAAGTACACTACTAACCCACACCACAGTACCCTTCCACACAAATCCCACTATCCTACCAATATACATCACAGTACCCTACCAACACACACCACAGTGCCCTACCAACACACATCAAAGTACAATACCAACACACACCACGGTACACTACCAACACATATCACAGTACCCTACCAACAAATATTACAGTACTCTACCAACAAACACCACAGTACCCTACCAACACACACCACAGTACCCAACAAACAAAACAACCAACAGTACCCTACCAACACACACCACAGTGCCCTACCAACACACATCAAAGTACACTACCAACACACACCAAAGTACCCTACCAACACATATTACAGGACCCTACCAACAAACACCACAGTACCCTACCAACACATATTACAGTACCTTACCAACACACACAACAGTACCCTAGCAACACACACCACAGTACCCTACCAACACACACCACAGTACTCAACCAACACATACCTCAGTACCCTACTAACTCTCATCTCAGTACCCTACTAACACACACCTCAGAACCCTATTAACACACACTGTAGTACCCTACCAACAACACCCAACAGTAACCTACCAACACACACCACATTAGCCTACCAACACTCAAAACATTACCCTACCAACACACACTACAGTACTATACCAACACAGACCACAGTACCCTACCAACACATACCACAGTATCTACCAACACACACCAAAGTACCCCACTAATAAAACACCCAACAGTAACTTGCTAACACACAACACAGTACCCTACTAACACACACACCAGTGCCCTACCAACAAAACACCAAACAGTAACCTACCAACACACACCACAGTACCCTACCAACAAAACACCCAACAGTAACCTACCAACACACACCACAGTACCCTACCAATACATACCACAGTACCCTACTAACAGAACACTGAACAGTAACACTGAACAGTACTCTATAAATACACACCACAGTGGCCTACCAACACACACACCACAGTATCTTCCAACACATACCACAGTACCTACAAACACACAACAGTACCCTACCAACACACACCACAGTACCTTACCAACACACACCAAGGTACTCCAACAAAACTATACTTAATAGTACCATACCAACACACACCAAAGAACCCTACCAACAAAACACCCTACATTAACTTACTAACTCAAACAACACTACCCTACCAACAAAACACTCAACACTACCCTACCAGCAAACACCACAGTGCCCACCAACACACACCGACGTACCATACCAACACACATACCCACAGTATCCCAAAAACATACCAAGGTACCCTACCAACAAAACGATCAATATAACCCTACCAACTCACACCATATCAACACCATCACAGTATCCTACCAACAAAACGCCCAGCAGTAACCTACTTACACACACCATAATACCCTACCAAAACACACCACAGTACTCTACCAAAAACATTAAACAGTACCCTACCAACACCAACAAAAGTACAAACAAATACACACCAACGTACCCTACCAACAAACACCCAACAGTAACATACCAGCACACACAACAGTACCCTACAAACACACACAATACCCTACCAACAAAACTATCAACGGTTACCTACCGACACACACAGCAGTACCATACCAACACACATCACAGTACTGTACCAACACACACCACAGTACCCCACCAACACACACCACATTACCCTTCGAATAACACCACAGTACCCTACCAACACATGCCAAAGAACACTACCAACACACACCACAGTACCCCACCAACACACACCACATTACCCTTCCAACAACACCACAGTACCCTACCAACACACTATACATTACCAAACCAACATAACATATTTCCCTAGCAACACACGCACAACAGTACCCTACAACCATGCACAACACAATACCCTACCTTTCATGTCTTCAACATGTTCACTTCCTGCTTGAATGAATATAGAACAGATATAATAAAAAAAAACATGGCCGAAAAATAAGCTCATTTACATTTTCTCAGAAATCATACAGGACATTGTTTTGAAAAATATGTAGAACTTTGCTTCGTGACAGAGTAGGGAATCTTCATTTGCAGTTTCATGAAACTTTATAGAGGAAAGCATGTCGCCAAATTATTTGGTTTTGTAATATGCCAAATTATTTGGTTAGGAAATATGCAGGACAATTTCCTGAAATATCATGTACCATATTTTTGCCGGAAGATTTTAAGCTTTCTAATCGTTAACCAGGAAAATCGTTGGAACTCACTTTTAGTCTCATACGCTTATTAATTCTAGGCTTTTCATTCAAAGACTTGGTTTTATGTTTATCTTAATCGATTGTTTTTGGCCAACCAGACAAAAAGGGCCAGTATGAGCTATTAAAATCATTTCCCATCGTTCATAAGCTTTTCACAAGCTTATTATAATGTCGAAATATAGGACCCTTATTAGCTTACCTTGCCCAAACGGCTGTTGTGAGTTATTGTCATCACTTGGTATCTGTCGTCTGTCTGTCTATTATCTTACCTTACCCAAAGAGCTGTTCTGAGTTATTGCAATCACTTGGTATCTGTCGTCGGTCTGTCTATTATCTTTCCTTACCCATAGGGCTGTTGTGAGTAATGGTCATCATTTGGTATCTGTCGTCTGTCTGTCTATTATCTAACCTTACCCACAGGGCTGTAATCACTTTGTATATGTCGTATGTCTGTCTATTATCTTATCTTATCCACAGGCTGTTGTGAGTTATTGTCATCACTTGGTATCTGTCGTCTGTCTGTCTATTTTCTTACCTTACCAGCTGGGCTGTTGTGAGTATTTGCCATCACTTGGTATCTGTCGTCTGTCTGTCTTTTATCTTACCTTACCCACAGGGCTGTTGTGAGCTATCGTCATCACTTCGGTATCTATCGTCTGTCTGTCTATTATGTTACCTTACACACAGAGCTGTTGGGAATTATTGTCATCACTTGGTATCTGTCGTTTCTCTGTCTATTTTCTTACCTCACCCACAGGGCTGTTGTTGAGCTATCGTCATCACTTTGTATCGATCGTCTGTCTGTCTATTATCTTACCTTACCCGCAGGGCTGTTGTGAGTTATTGTCATCACTTGGTATCTGTCGTTTGTCTGTCTATTTTCTTACCTTACCAGCTGGGCTGCCATCACTTGGTATCTATCGTCTGTCTGTGTATTATCTTACCTTACCCACAGGGCTGTTGTGAGCTATTGTCATCACTTGGTATCTATCGTCTGTCTGTCTTTTATCTTACCTTACCCCAACGGCTGTTGTGAGTTATTGTCATCACTTGTTATCTGTCTGTTTATTATTTTACCTTACCCACAGGGCTGTTGTGAGCTATCGTTATCACTTGGTATCGATCGTCTGTCTGTCTATTATCTTACCTTACCCGCAGGGCTGTTGTGAGTTATTGTCATCACTTGGTATCTGTCGTTTGTCTGTCTATTTTCTTACCTTACCAGCTGGGCTGCCATCATTTGGTATCTATCGTCTGTCTGTCTATTATCTTACCTCACCCACAAGGCTGTTGTGAGCTATTGTCATCACTTGGTATCTATCGTCTGTCTGTCTATTATCTTACCTTACCCATAGGGCTGTTGTGAGTTATTGTCATCACTTGGTATCTGTCGTTTGTCTGTCTATTTTCTTACCTTACCAGTTGGGCTGTTGTGAGTTATTGCCATCACTTTGTATCTATCGTCTGTCTGTCTATTATCTTACCTCACCCACAGGGCTGTTGTGAG
>MJUU01066783.1:0-28054 GCA_002080025.1 Modiolus philippinarum
TGTGTAATTACAACTCTTCCATCATCAGCACCATCAGCCTTGTATAATAAATATTTGTCGTCGTTTATTATTACCGTTATTCCCATCTGTGCCGGGGGTAAAAGATTTTGTTCCAACGAGGCAAAGAACGAAAATCTATTTAGTGGTATTTCTGCTGTTACTTCTTTCCTTGCATTAGTTAACGTTGTTCTCGCAATAAATCCTGTATTATCAGCAGTGGTTGCAACATTATCAGGGTAAATAAAGCTGTTTTTTCCTAAGCTGTTAACATAACCATCTGAAAGTGTAAGCAATGATTTGACGTGATTTGCTAGAGATAAATTATTACAGTCGTAAACTATTTTTCCGTTTTGGTAGACTGTCATTTGACTAAGAAAATTGGTTACATCTGAAATAACAGATACTGTGTCGTTGTCCGGTGCTGCTCCGTCAGCTAGTTTATCTACTTTAAACTTGATTAAAAAATACCCATTATACCAGTCATAAAACGAAGCCTTATCATTTATGCTAAATTTGTAGTCCGTTTTTGTTTGTTGATGAGCATTTTGTGGAGACACTATAGGAGTATCTAGTAAAAAGTTACAATACTCATATCTATCACAGAACTGTGTTCCTCTAAACATTTTTTATTACTGGATTATTATTTTTATTTTCTTATATAAAAAATGATAGAGTTTATAAGCAGTGTCTTAAACAGGTTAAACAAGAGTCTTGAGCGTTGGAAAAAGAGTAAAACCTATAAGATTTTTGTTTTACTTATAAAATGCTTAAACCGCAAGCAACGTAAAAAAATGTGAGTGAACTAAGACCTCATTAAAAATCTAGCCCGTTTTACCCGTCTCAACTGTAGTGAATAACAAATCTTACATGTTTGTTTTTTTCTATAGTGTCGTAGGTAGTAGTTAACTATGGGGAAAAATCTGCGGTTTTCAAAAAACGTTTTTTGAAAACCGCAGATTTTTCCCCATAGTTAACTACTACTGTGTGCCGATTGGAGGCTTTACTTAGGGTTTAGGCATTTAAATGGTTTAATCTGTTGACCTTATCATTTAACAACTTTACTTTCGAACTCGAAAACTTGAATGAAATAGAAATAAACGTCAACGCACCGTTCAATTTAAATACTAAAACGCATTACTCTTCATTCATTTGGCATGCAACGTCCCGTTCAATGTCAACGAAAGCAAAATACAATTTTACTTAGATGTTTCATAATATTTCGCCAAATTTGATAGATGTTGGAAGAAGTATTTAGTATTTGATTCTGTTCACACAGGTTGCTTCCTTGCATACACGCTAACACACTTGATATACCTCTTATTTGATTCAAAATTTTGAAAATATTGATGCGTTCGTTGAATTAAATCAAACAAAATTGTGTTTCTGTAAGTACAACTTGTATATACAATATTTAATACAATTGGCAAAGAAAACATATCCCTATCATCACTTCTAAGCTATATATAAGACTGTAATTTTAAGATATTTATGCCACCCCTCATAATTCGGCCTCTAACTATATTGTTTAAACGCACAACTTCCGAAATCAACTGTACGTGAGTTAGATACAGTGTAAACACAATGCTTAGATCCGTTAAAAGCAGAAAAGAGTTGTTGGAAGTGACACATGTACAACGTGGATTTTTCATTGTACTGATTTTACCAGAATATCTGTTAAATATTTGAATCTATCCTTTCAAGTCGTTTTTTATCATAGTTTTACTGACGAAAGGGTTAAACTTTAAAATTTCGAGCTTTATTGAGAATTTATATGTTTAACACTTGAGACAGTAGAACTGTGATATTCAATGACTTGTAAATGGTAGATCTTATTTCTCTAATTCTGAAACTAATGGCATTTTCATGTTATTTTTAGTTTCAACCCCGTCGTTTGGCCTCTAGAGTCAATACTGTGACATCACGGGATATGAAAATAACATTGTATGGAAATAAACAAACATAAAGCTTTCATAGGTAATTCAAGACCAATAAACAACGTATGCTTAGACAAAATACCTGTTACATTGATTGTGACTTTAAATAAGTGAATTTAAGGGGGTTCGCTACTCCATTTGAAAATAAATCGGTTTCAAATAAACACGATTTTTAGTTGGAAAATTAAAAGAGAAGTAATTTAAGAGAAAAAAATTGATAGGTTGATGATCTCGTTTTTGAGATTTAAGTGATTGAAAATTTGGCGGGAAACTGAACTCCTCTGATTTTTCATAGGGTTAACATGAGCAAGGTTTGACTATGAATGAATGTGACAGAATAAATAGAATTCAATAAATTTCTTACAAAATGTTCACAAAGATGTATAAAATGAAATTAATGGAAAAAATAAGGGGGTCAATGGGCAAAAAATTGAAATGCTTTTAAATGGATAAAACCCGAGGATTCCGAAAATCTGACAGAAATCCCAAAATGTGAGGAGCAAACCTCCTTAAGGTATATTTTGCTATTTGAAGATAAGTTCGGGACCTTTTCAACATCCAATGGAAGATTAATTCACCCATATGTTGGAGAACACTTTGATCTCCTATTGAATGAAATTGACGAGGACAGCATAAGAATTAGAGAAAGAAGTATATATGTAGTGTTCTTCCCAAATTCGGGTTTTTGTTGACAATCCCGCACACATGACCAGTGAAGACATGGATGTAACGTTGCTCGACAATTAGCAAAGAATTCCACTCAAACAGGTGCTAGGGCCGTCTTGAACTTACTATGAGCTATGAGCAAAGCTCATTGTTGAAAGCCTCATGATGACTTCAAGCTGACGAACAACAATAAAAGCGTAGTTCCTTTGCTTGTTTTTTACCATGCATTTGTAGAGACTTTGTCTCATGTGCATTTACAACATATCCTTTCATTCACCAATTTATTATTGAATAGTTGAAGCATTAGAAATAACCACAGGTGCATTTTTTCTAGGTGTGACCCTGTCGAAGGTTGTGTTTGTAGCAATCACCATGAAGGATGTAAACAAGGCAAGTGTTAGTACACAAAAATGCCCGTATGGTCAAGTAACATTATCAAATGATTATAATTTCTTGATTGTAACGTTTGCGTGCCAGCGCTTTATGCCGGGCATACTGTGAATGGGTTGACCTTCTGTTCGTACGTCCGAAACATTTAAGTTTTCGGAGAATAACTTTTGAAACCCTTTTTGGATTTAAATGAAATTTAAACACACAAACTCCGAAAACAACGGTCCAAAAATGGTTTCTGTAACATAACTTGGCGGTGCCTTATGGATTCGACTGACACTTGCACTGATGAAAGCGGTAGAGGAAAATAGACACCTATTGATTTTATGCTCAGTAGGTCATAGGTCAGTGTCACAATTACATACAAAAATGAAAAATTCGGTCCACAAATTGGTTCCCGGAGTACAACTGCAGAACACCATTATGGATTTAAATGAAACTGAGAACAACATTACAAATAAGGAAGACAACTATAAATTATGGGCTCAGTATCTCTAAGGTCAATTTTTAAAATAGTTTAAGAAATCATAATTATGTAGAAAAATTGGTGTCCAGTGCGTGAAATTAATCTTGTTGACAGCATAAGAGGTTTGAAATTTGTGATCAGTAGATCAAAAGTCGAGGTCCGAAATTGTTACAGAAATTAAAAATTAGATAAAAAAATTGGTTTCCGAATCATAACTTTAGAAAACTTGTATGGTTTAAAAGAAATTTTCATAGATGACAGCATAAAAGGTAAAGATTCTGTGCAAAATACGTCAACGATCAAGTCACAAGTATTTTAAGAAAACAAACGGTCGGTATCAGGGGGAAGAACCTCAGAATTCGATTAAGGATTTTGACGAAATTTTCACAAATGACAGTATAAGAGATAAAAAATGCACCTACACATTATGGGCTCAGTAGGTCTTAAGCGAAATCACAAAAAGTTATAGAAATTTAAAATTATATCGAAAAAATTGAATTCCGGAGCATAACTGTTGAACACATTTATGGTTTAAATGAAATTGACACAGATGACCGCATTAGAGACGTCATTAGGGACCGACAATTTAACTTAAGGGAGGATTATGCTTTTTTTTCTGAACAGAAAATTTTTTGCGCTGTGCGCGAAAAAATTTCCTTATGTGTTTCACATAAATCGACAAAATATTTTTTTTCAAAATTAAAATTATTTTTGGGGGCAGAAAGCCTCCTTTAGAATTTTTTTTTGTCATTTAGGCAGCCAAAATATTTTTTTTACATAAAATTAGCCCCAAAATATTTTTTTTTTTTAAATTTAGCTCCTTCTCCACTCTCAAGTTAAATGATCCGTCCCTTAGAGGTAAAGATTTTGGGGTCAATAGATCAAAGGTACAGATGTTTTACAGAAAATAAAAATTCTGTCAAAATATTCGTATCCAGAGTATAAATTTAGAATGCCTTTAATCATTTTCATGAACTTTCCACAAATGGAAAGATTTGAGGTAAGCAAGTCACTTACAGCTTATATATTTTGGGCTCAATAGGGATTAATTCAAGGTCACATATAGTTATAGGAATCAAAAATTAGTTCAAAAAGTGTTTTCAAGGGAATAACTTCAGAAAGCTTTTATGGATTTGACTGAAAATTGCACAGGTAACAGCTTAGGGGGAGATTCCTATTGATTTTTGGGGTCAGAAGGTCAACGTTAACTAACGTCACATATATTTACAGAAAACAAATATTCCGTCATAAATTTCTTCCCGGGGCATAACTTCAGAATTGTCTTTAACGATTAAAAAAAAATTTTCACAGATAGGAAAAATAAAACTCGTAAGACAAAGAGCTTCACTTACTTTGCAAAGCTTTTTTTATAGTATGATTTGGCGTTATTTATGTGGCTTTTGCTTCTCCTTATGTTCACTGCTGTAAGTCGTAAGACATCTTTCGCTTGTTGTTTTCTAAACACTTTTTATTTTATGTGCCTTTGAGGGACATTAAAACGAAATCCCGAAACTGCAGTTCATTCCAGTTCTATGGATGGCAATTTGACAACTCTGTCTCCACTGCAGGTAGAAATAACATGTGAAAATGACCTAAATGCAAAGCTTACAAAAGAGATTGAAAAGAATAATGTAACCTTAAGAACCTTAAAGGAATGTTAATCAAGCTAAGTAAGTACAGAGCTTTACACGAAGCAAAGAGGTTTAAACTTTAACTCAAAATAATTGCAGTGCTACTTGTTACTGTATGGAATTCGGGATTGTCAGTAAAATCAAACAAAAACAAGATCGATGTCATTTCTCTTAAAATTGTTAAATATCATATTTTGACAGTAAATATCAAGTTTATATTCTCCTCATTTTAAACGGGAACTTTGTCATCAAAAGGCTGAGGAATGTATGGAAAAGTAGTATAAGTTATCATGCATTGAACCAACTAATATGATTTAATTTAGATACTGTCGAAAATCGTTGAACGGTAAGGCCTTCAGGCCGCATCGTTTAACCATTTTCGACACTATCTAAATAATCATGTTAGTTGGTTCAATGCATAATAACATTTTTGTGCGGTTATGCAAACCTTAGTTTTTGTTTAACCAAGAAACGATAATTACAAAATGACCCAAATTTCTACTACACCATTCTACACATAAACACTAGCGCGTAGCCTGAACAATACACAACCGAATGATTTATTGATTTTCATAAACCAGTAAACACATGCTAGTAAAAGACGTTTTCGTAATACATTTAGCGAAAACCTTTGAAAATGAATGCAGATGAAATATTTCATATAATTAACATATTATCCCAAGTATAGATAATGTATATATCAGGCTGAAATTACTATTACACTACGTGGAAGTAAACTATGTTTAATTTCGATATATTTATTTATCCATGCATACTACATGTTTGTGATGTTGTCTTTATGTACAAGTACATGTTATTCCTAGTAAAGAATGATGTATTATTATTTTTTTTAATGTAAATATCAGGCTGAAATTACTGTTCGTAAACTATTTTTAATTTCCATTTTTATTTATCCATGCATTTTTTGTGAATGTTGTCTTTATGTACAATTCTTATATGTACGTTTTTGAATGACTTTGGTCTAGGTGTTGATTATCAAGATTATTGATTTTCTTGTTGTGTATGGCGGACATGGTTATTTAGCAGGTGGTTAATCAACCAATAGAATCCAAGTTTACATCCGCATAACCATACAATGATATTTAAACTGTCCATTGTAGACATTGTGACTACTGATTTATTTTATCGTACGGATGATGATGTGAAGACAACAGGTAAATATTTGAATGATTTAACGGTCATTGAAAAGCGCGATTTAGGTAATATGGCTTTAGTACATGGATGATGAAGTAACAAGTTGCTTTCTTTTAAAAAAATAAATGCAAAATGTGACCTTAGCTATTGCACATCATAAGATAAAGTGTAATGTGCCATAATGTCGTAATGGAATGTTTAATGTTGTTTAATGCGTTCTCGTCAGATGAATAAATAACAAAATACCGAAGTTACTGTTTATATATTATCTGCGTATGAGCATTTCGAAAATTTATGTCTCATCAGTGCAGTTTAAACCAGAACATTTTGGAGTCCATGAGCCGAAAAACGTTTAAAAGCTGATAGCGAACAAATAACCAAACGGATCTAAATAGAAAAGCCAAAATTCTGCTGAGGACAGAGCTATGCTTAAGGGAGATAATCCTCAGTTTTGAAAAAATTTTTGTAAAATTCAGATATTGCAAATTTCAATGAAGTCGGTTTTCGGGTCAGCACCGAAGTACTGTATCCTTCTATATAAAAAGATCTTACATATTTCGAATTACTGTATCCAGATCTAGACTCATTCCTTTCACTCATCTTAGTTATCGAGGACTCTAACAGTTTAACACAGCTAAAGATACTCAGCAACTCAACTCTTAGACAACTTGTATTTGACAATTTTTTTAAAATGTTTTCTTTTGTATGGACTGCGAGGGTCCCGGGATATAGAAATAGGACCCATTCCGTGGTTGTGCGGGGTTAATAAATACACAACCCATCTTTTGGATGGGATGTAAACTCAGGTCCACGTGTTGGAAGAAATGCCACGCTTCCTGCACGTTAAAGAACCCTTGTAGCAAGCTCTTTTTGGGGTGGTCCGAAGGTGATCGGCTACAAGGCTAAATTCCCCGCCCTTGACGATTTCACCCTACTTTTCCAGTGGCAGTCAGAATTTCCCGTCCCATGGCCCTTTCCATACCCCAAAGTGATTATTTATTAACAAACTTGTTCTCGTCTTGATATAGCTGAAATATTGCTGAGTAGACGTTAAACAATATTCAATCAATCAATCTTTTGTATGGATCTAGCAACCCTCTTAAATTTCTTTAGAGGAAAAATTTGTTAAACAACTCGCAACAATTGTGTTGTTCCATTGTAGTTTTACCGTGAGTTTGAGATAGTGTTTGTTGAACATACACTCCATAAAACTGAATGGCGATAATAGCAAAAAAATCGAACATAATCCGCAAGAACCAAAGTCCAAGAGGCAGAAAGACAAATGAAAACCACCAGAAAAATTGTAGACTGCAATTGTTATTACTTTGTACAGGAATAGTAAATTTCAATTCCAATACGATTTTACTGCACGAAATTATAATTTCTGCCTACGTAAAGAAAAATATGGAAAGGTAACAGTGAACCTCCTGCACAATGGCAGAAAAATTTCAATAAAACAATAACACGCACTCCATCAAAGATTTCAATAATACATTAAGTTTAAACAAAAACACACTAAAGCCCCATTTACATGCACAGTTTTACATACATGTGTATTTTTACATAGGTATGCAAATTTGCACTGATGTGCAATTACTACATGTTAACTCAACTGCATACGTGTGTAAACTTAACAAAGAGTGTAAATTTGCATGAGATCAGGGGCAAGTGTAAATGTATATTTGCACATGTGTAAATTTACACGGTATGTGTTTTGAATGTTAAAAAATGAGCATGTAAATGCAAACTAAAAATGCACACTGTGCAAAAATGGAGTTTCTGTCTATGAAATGGAAGAAAAGGGTCTTGCAACTTGATTTGAATCATAAAATTAATGTACACACACTGAACTATAAATTCTGTGAAATTCAGACTTTTCTGTCAGTTTTGGCTGATTTTGCGTTTTGGGGCTTATTATAGGGGAAGGTTGAAAAAATGAAAACAGATACAATACGACTACATTTTTTTCTATCATACTACAAATTTCTAAGATCTAACGAAAACTTTTGATTTTTACATGTTTTTGTGTCCTTTTCACTTCTTAAAAGAAGCTTTAAAATTAAAATACACATCTCAAATTAAATGCATGTAAATGCATAGCAAAAATACTTTTGTGTAGTTATACACACGTGTAAATTTACATACTAGTGCATGTAAATGGGGCTTTACTTCAAATAACTACAGGGAACTTATACTCTATAAATACAAAAGCAGCAATTGACTCTATGCCCATTATTCAGTTTGGAGTCGCATTTACCTGAACCCAACTAATGCAATGTCTTATTGTACATGTAACTGCATTGGTTTCTTGTAATGACAGTTCGATTTTCAAGAGGGGTACTTCAAATCAAAATTACATTATTTACTTTTATTTACTTACGTCCTTGTTTTGTCTTTGTTTTTCTCTGTTGCCGTTTTTGCCATGTCTTCGGATTTCGATTTTTGTAGTCTTCGCTTCCCTTGTTCCTTCGGTATTCTACTGCCGTTGTTTAATGACAAGTAGGATTCGAATATTCATTTTCACTGGCACTATAATAAAATTAATCATTTTTCACGAAATCACCCCTCCCCTTACAAATTTTCATTAATTTTTTTTTATGTAACTATGGGCCAAGCAACTGTCTTCAATTTACTTTGAGATGTGAGTAATTGTTCATTGCTGAATACTTCGGGGCTTTTGTGTTCTACCATCTTTATTTTGGAATATGTTTCACGTATATTCATTCACTACACATTTTTTGTGAATTGAGTAAAATTACAATCTTAATTACTCAATACAATTTGAAAATTTGTATAATTCCCAGTGTTTAGATGTATGCTCTTTAGTTTTTGTAGATATGGTGTAATTATACATGAGATTATATTCAATATGCATACTTTGTTTATTTGAAATTAACTTTCATCTAATTTGAATATCTAAAACCTGAGGTTTATCTCCCTTCATTGTAGCTTTGTCTTGAGCTATATTTGATATTATTGTTTCGTCGGATTGCGTTTGTTTTTTAAATGAATACGCAGATGTTTTACAAAAAATGCCCAAAAATATTTTGCGCCTCGATCTGCTCGGCAAATAATATTCTATTCTTAGTGTTATACTACAACAAATAATGGAAAAATTACACAAGACACAAATAATCTTCAAATCACAAATATTTTACCAATATTTTATACTTAATTCACTATATGTGAAATGATCAATTTTGTTCAATATAAATCAGGAAAAAATACATATGGAAGAAGACATCATGGGACATAAAAAGTAATTTGATAATCAACTTATTGTAATAATTTAAAGAAGTATTAACACCACCATAACCAATTCTAAACACTCAGTACCCATGTGGGAGTTGTCATAACTGAAATGACCAGCTAACGTAATACAATTTAATTGATAAATAAAGTTTTCTTTATTTGTGATAGGATGGAAAGTTTTCTTTAATTGTGATAAAAAAATATGCAAGGATATGGAGTGAATTTACATGTAATAAAAACGCACACGATACACAGAAAACTCCAATTTATCAAGGACAGGGCTTTTATTCCTGTCTATCTTGATGTCGCCTGAGGGTCTTCAACAAGAGGTGAACAATGATGCTTGAATGTAATGACAAACGTCTGTTCATAAGAATCCATAAGAATCCATACAAACAGAGATTCATTGCCGGGTCTTCCAGATGCACCACTAAACCTCTTTCACAGCTACTCACTACTTTGTTGACCGCAGTCAGAGACGGCCTGAAAAATTACTGTAATAAAGCTTACTCCACAAGCGGTGTGAATCAAATGTGGATTCTTAAAAATTCAAAAGATCTTCTTGAACAGCTTTCCTCAACCAGTCTTACCCATTGCTATAGCATTCAAACTTTTGACTTTTCTACACTTTATACAACCCTGCCACACAATAAACTGAAAACAGTAATTGCAGATTTAATACATCAATGTTTCTGCACAAAAAATGGAGAACGCAGATACACCTATTTAGTTGTAGGGAAAGACAAGACATATTTTGTTAAGAACCACACCGATTCAAATAAGAAGTACACCGAGACTGACGTAATCAAAATGTTAGAATTTTTGATCGACAATATTTTTGTCGAATTTGGAGGTCGTGTTTTCCAACAGACAATAGGGATTCCTATGGGAACAAACTGTGCGCCGCTTTTAGCTGACCTTTTCCTCTACTCGTACGAGGCCAAGTTTTTACAAGGGCTTATTCAAAGAAAACAAAAACATTTAGCCCAGTCCTTTAATTTCAGCTTCCGCTACATAGACGATGTGCTTTCTCTTAATAATCCTAAATTTAAGGATTATTTACATCAGATCTATCCAAATGAGCTTGAAATTAAAGAAACAACTGAAACACCTACTTCAGCTTCGTACTTAGATCTTTTATTGTATATTGACGAAGATGGACGTTTGAAATCTAAGCTATATGACAAGCGTGATGATTTTAATTTCCCCATTGTGAACTTTCCCTTTCTTAGCAGCAATATACCTACCTCTCCAGCCTATGGAGTGTATATTTCACAGTTGATTCGTTACTGTCGAGCTTGTAGTTTGTACAGTGATTTTTTGAACAGAGCAAAAATACTGTCCCTAAAGCTGCTTAGTCAGGGATTTGTTCAACCTTTGTTAATTTCATCCCTCAAGAAATTCTATGGCCGTCACAATAGCATCATTGGAAGATATGACGTGTCAGTATCCCAAATGAAAGTGGACATTTTCAGCTAGATTCACGTCTTCCCGGATTTGACTACCGACTTTGACATTTTCCCGGATTGAATCACTCACAGTGTGACGGGTGCAGAGCAGGACATGCTTACCCTTCCGGAGCACCTGATGTCACTCTTAGTTTCACTGGAGTTCACACTGTGAGTGCCTTTGTTCTGAATGTTGTGGTTTCTGGTTCTGTGCTTTGTGTCTGTCTGGCGTCATTGTTTTTGTGTCTAACGTCATTGTTTTCTGTGTTCTCGTTTTTGCCCTGTCTTTTGACTTCGATTTTTGTGAGTATCACCCCTTTGTTCCTTCGGTGTTCTACTGCCGTTGTTTCAAATTACAAAATACCGAAGTTACTGTGAATTTTGATTCTGCATATGCGCATTTCGACTATTTATGTCTCTTCAGTGCAGATAAAATCGAAACATTTGGAAGACCATCAACTCGAAAATGTTTAAAGCTGATAGAGAACAAATAACCAATACGACCTAAATTTAAAGCCCAAATTAGCTAAGGACATAGCTTTGCATGAGGGAGATACACCTTAGTTTTCAAAAAAAAATTTAAAAATTTAGATATTGCAAGGTTCCAAATAGAATCGGCTTTCGGGTCAGGACCGAAGTATTGACTACTGGGCTGGTAAATACCCGGGTGAATTCAATTGACATGATCATTTCAAAAATTAAATAAACATCAATCTAAATGGCTTTTTCGTTTAGGTGTTATTTAATAAAATGATTAACTATTTATATTATGAAAGTTTACTGAAAAAATTAATACGTTTGGAGTTGTAAATGTAAAATTTATCTTATAATCAACATTGTTGGTAGAATATTTGTGTATATACATCGGGAAATAATGTATCTATTGAATGAAAATTAGTTCTCTTTAAATCCAGTTTCTTTTATTCGGAACAACGAATGCAGATTAGTAAAGAGCCAGATGTTCAAAAAGACTATAAACTTCATCAATATAGTGTGAGCTCTGAGGAGCTCACCCAAAAAGGCAGAATACCGAATCAACATAGGATAATTTACACAATAACGGAATCCACACAATTAAGGGAACAACATTGGATAATCCACAGAATCACGGCAACAACATAGAATAATCTACATAATCACGGGAACAACATAAAAGATTCATTATGTGGAACATAAAAAAATATAAAAAATAACCTATGGAAAACATAATATTAGGTACATATACACTTGAAATAATATAAAAATCGAAGTTACTGTAAATTTTAAACCTGACAGAGAACAAATAACGAAACGAAAACCTAAATGAGAAGCAACAAAAGCTAAGGATAGATCTATCCAAGAAGAAGATACTTCTTAGTTTTAAGCAAAGTTTTCTAAAGTTTTGATATTGCAAGTTTCTTAATATAATCGGTTTTCAGTCAGCACTGAAGTACTGACAAGTGTGTTGTTGAATACCCTAGGAGACTAACAGTCCGGCATTGGCATCGGCACAGTGGTAATAATATAATTTCGACACATTATGCCTCTTCCATGCAGATCATATCAAAAATTTGGAAGACCGTAAAGAAATTTGGAATCTAAAGAAATAA
Organism: Modiolus philippinarum; assembly: GCA_002080025.1. Classification (NCBI taxonomy): domain Eukaryota; kingdom Metazoa; phylum Mollusca; class Bivalvia; order Mytilida; family Modiolidae; genus Modiolus; species Modiolus philippinarum. Next base: position 12,532 of record MJUU01066783.1, read on the forward strand.
ATCAGAGCTGATGTTCGTGTATTGATTGTTCTTAATTTGGAACTTTTTTCACAGTGGACACTATAAACCGTTAAATATACTTACTGATGTTAGGATTACCAGTTCAGGTTATTATATTGTTATATATCTTTTCAGATCATGTTTTTCCATATGTATACGGACTTATGATAGGACTACCAGTTTTAGTTATTACTGTTGCAGTTGTATTTATAGTAATAAGAGCAATAAAAGGGCGAAGTGAAAATGTGACACACCCAACACAAACAGAACATACTCCTACTACAGTAAATTATTCTTACACCGATTTCAATCAAAATTCGAGAGGACATGACATTGAGCCTGGACAACTGAATCAGACAGCTTTTAACAATGCCTCATCCTATAGTCTATATAGTTCAGATTTTAGTGTTGATTCAACAGATGGTAGTGATGTATACGTCAATGTGGTTGATACCAATCCTGTTGAAACTGCGAAGGGCTTTGTGTACGAATTGGCAAGAGATCCAAACGTATAGTTAATTAAATGGTCTAACAACTAATGGTACAAAAACAGGACTGTTGTATTGTTATCTTCATTAAAGTGATAAAAAGACATCATGTGTAGGGTGTGTGCGTGTGTGTGTGTGTGTGTGTGTACTATATTATTCCTTTTAATTAAATGTTAATATTTCCTGTTGTCTCGCTTTTTTCCATTTTTATACCCCGCCACACGAAGTGGCAAGGTATTATGTGATACCCTCAATCGTGTGTCCGTCTATCCGTCTGTCCGTCCGTCCGTCCCCAGAAGGTTTCCGACTGATAACTTGAGGAGGAAATAACACAAGGTCTTCAAACTTGGTATGCTAGTTGTTTACCACGAAACTCAGGTCAAGTTCGATTTTGGGTTCAGAGGTCTAAGGGGTTCTGGAGATTTGCCACTTGAAAATCGGAAATTTTGCGAATTTTAGGGTTTCCGACTGATAACTTGTGAACGAAATAACACAAGGTATTCAAACTTGATATGCAAGTTGTTTACCACAAAACTCAGTCCAAGTTTTATTTTGGGTTCAGAAGTCCGAGGGGTTCTAAAGTTATGCCCCTTGAAACTGAAATTTGGCGATTTTCAGGGTTTCCGATTGATAACTTGTGAACGAAATAACACAAGGTCTTCAAACTTGGCATGTGAGTTGTTTACTACAAAACTCAGGTCAAGTTCGATTTTGGGTTCAGAGGTCCGAGGGGGTTCTGGAGTTATGCGCCTTGAAACTTTGAAATTTTTTTGATTTCAGGGTTTCCGACTGATAACTTGTGAACGAAATAACACAAGGTCTTCAAACTTGGTATGTGAGTTGCTAACCACAACACACAGGCCAAGTATAATTTTGGGTTCAGCGGTACACACAGTTCTGGAGTAATGCCCCTTTTAACTAAGACATTTTTTATGAAACGTGGCGGGGTATCATGTAATGCACCATTACTATTTTTGTATTTGTCAAATGAAAATTTTTATATCTATTCATTTTCTGTAATTAATTTTGTGATACATAGGATCTGTGGTATCGAGCATATTGCGCTGTACATCTCTTAGGAGTTGTGGTAAACATGATAAGTCAGTCATTTACAATGGTATGTAGTAATGTCATGTTTATCATTCTAGAGTACTAAAATACTTGGTTAGACTAAAAATTTCATTTTCTGTTGCTTTGTTTGCACTGTAACCGGAGTGCTAGATTCTGGCTCGTCGTTCACTCCGATGTAAAATCCGGATTCCAGGATATTGGAAATAATTAATTCTGTGTATAAACAAAATGTTTACTTGCTATCCTACGTTTTACATTAATAATATACAAGATATACAAGTGACGACCATGAATACTTGTTACATGATAATATAATAAAAACAACGGTAGTCGAAGATTGGGCGTCTGCTCGTTTCAAATCCTAACGTCTGACTGTCCCGGTGACCCGGTGAGTGACGTTATTTATAATTCCTAGGGGCAACGAGCCCGGCCGGGAAAAACTGGTACGGAAGCAAAACGAGAAGTGTCCCGGCGAGAATTTACGTGGCCGTACTCGTAAGAATTACTTAAGGAACTATAAATAACATTAACATTAACCTAAAATACCCAACATAAAAACGTAAACAAGTAAACAAAGTGACCACCGTCACACTCCCCCTCTCTTAAGATCTTATGTGCCCTCACATTAGTCCTAAGAGTTTGGAAAAAATTTCAATATACAATAATATGAATAACGTTCAGTATAATAAAACAATTATTTTTAAAGTCAGTCTCTGCAATGAATGAAATGCTGAATCAAAGTTAAAGTTTAAGTTCATTGTAAAGGATATAGATAAAAATGTCTAAAAAGTTCACAAATCCACAAAAGTACTTGAGTAGACATCAGCAGAAGTAAAACATCAAGTGAAATCCTGATTTGTAAGTCACGGTGTCCGAGCTGCTCGATCCTTCCAAAAAAGTTAATAATACATCTCCCCGGCGAAAAATCTCTTCAAAGTGACTACACATAGCATAAAATAACTATATTATCCATGGAACTCTACATATAACGAAGTAATGAGTGTCTGACAAAAATGTCAGATATATAATCCAAAACTAATGTGTACATGATGTGTAAATGTAACGAAAATGCCGATAAAAATCCTCTTGCTTTATTGCAACTCCAGTAGAACTCTACTCCGAAACGTAAAACGTACTGAACAAAAGTTCAGTTTCAACATCCTAAGGCTTGTCAACACAGGAAACCCAAGAGAAGATACAACTTCTCACAACACAAGACTACCTAAGCTTAACACGTCCTATCCAATCACTGTACAACTTGTACTCCATGTATGTTTTATACATCACCGAAAGCACAATGCCCATGGTATTACTTAAAATGTATAAACAGACATTACTCGATACATTAATCCAAAAAAAAACTGATTGTTTGTTACAATTAGAAAATCACACGTAATTTGGGTATCATATAAAACAATTAAAAAATCTGATTTCAAATCAACACTTGGAATTCAGTAATCCCCCAAACAATATCTACGAACGTGCAGACAACATACCCATGGCGAACCAATACAGGTCAAAACAAATGTATATTGCAAAGACTAACCATTTGTCTATATACCTATCCTCGTGCCTTTTATCTAACACCTAAGGTATCCCTAACGTGCCAATATACACCACCGAAAGCAGCTTCTCAGCTAGATACCATGTGTATGACAACGTTTGTCATTTTAATCCATGTTAGAAAGTAACAACATTACAATTATCCATTCTCATTAATAACAACAACAAAAATAAACTGATCCGTGTGCTTTCATTATAATATACATTTATAATATACAAGATATACAAGTGACGACACATGATAATATAATAAAAACAACTGTAGCCACAGATTGACCGTCTGCTCGTTTCAAATCCAAACGTTTGACTGTCCTGGTGACCCGATGAGTGACGTTATTTATAGTTCCTAGGGGCAACGAGCCCGGGCGGGAAAAACCGGTACGTGAAGCCAAACGGGAAGTGTCCCGGCGAGAATTTACGTGGCCGTACTCGTAGGAATTACTTAAAGAACTATAAATAATACAAACAGTAACCTAAATACCCCATATAAAAACATAAACAAGTAAACAAAGTGACTACGTCACACTCCCCCTCTCTTAAGATGTAATGTGCCCTCACATTAGTCCAAAGAGTTTGGAAGAATTTACAATATACAATAATATGAATAACGTTAAATACAATTAAACAATTATTTTTAAAAATCAGTCTCTGCAATGGATGAAATACTGAATTAATATTTAAAGTTCATTGTAAAGGATGTAGATAAAAATGCCTAAAAAGTTTACAATCCACAAAGGTACTCAAGAAGCCATCAGTAGAAATAAAACATCAAAGTGTAGCGGTCCTCATTGGTTAGTCATGGTGTCGGAGCATAGTCGATCCTTCCAAAAAGGTTAATAATACATCTTCCCTGCGAAATCTCTTCACAGTGACTACACATAGCACAAAATAGTTATATTATCCAAATTTGACATATTACAACGAAATATTGAGTGTCTGACAAAATGTTAGATATAATCCAAAAGTAATGAGTGCATGCATGTGTAGACGTGACGAATATTACTAGCAAAATGCTAGTTTAAAATCCTCCTGTACATACATTATTGTAACTCCAGTAGTACTCTACTCCGTAACGTCAAATATACTGAACAAAAGTTCAGTTTCAACATCCTAAGGCTTGTCAACACAGGAAACCATAGAGAAGATCCAACTTCAAGCTTTACATAAGCTGAACAAGTCCTATCCAATCATTGTACATGAATGTTTTATACATTCACCGAAAGCACAATCCCCATGGTATTAATTAAAATGTATAAACAGACATATCTCGATACATGAATCCAAAACAAACTGATTGTTTGTTACAATTAGAAAATCACACGAAATTTGGGCATCATATAAAACAATTAAACTCTTCATTTCAAATCAACACTTGGAATTCAGTTATTCCCCAAACAATATCTACCAACGTGCAGACAACATACCCATGGTGAACCAATACAGGTCATAACAAATGTATATTGCAAAGACTAACCATTAGTCTATACCTATCCTCATGCCATTTATCTAGCACCTAAGGTATCTCCAAAATGCCAATATACACCACCGAAAACAGCTTCTCACGCTAGATACTGAGTGTCTTTACAACAATTAATCCCAGTTACAACTCCGAAAGGACAACATCCATGTGTATGACAAAGTTTGTCATTTCAATCCACGTTAAAAAGTAACAACATTACAATAATCCATTCAGTCTCACAAATAACAACAGAAAAAATAATTCCATATACTTTCATTACCAATGGAAGCATGTTTTTTTCAACAATCTACAACTTCACTGAAATAGATTCAGTCTACCAACTAATTTTCTAAAATGAGTTCAGTTTGAAAAATTCCACATTTACCAATTATTGAAATAATTCAGTATTTAAAAATCCACAAAATATCGCATTTTTTTTTTTGCACTGAAATAACGTTTTCAGAACTGAAATAAATTCAGTATACAATCCAGCTTACAACTAACTCCATGACATTGTTGACTAGACAAGTGTTAAATCTGGGTGAAAATTGAAAACCGCATTAAGTTGATAGCACAGACTGTGCTATTATATCCTTTTGTCTGACAGTATTAAAAAAATCCAGTAGGCTACCATAACGTAAACAAAAATAAAATTTAAGCTATTTACAATGAACAATTTTCTATTCATATTTATATCCGACTGTGAGGAGAAAAGTGTTCTTCATAAAACGGTGACGTACGTCCTGACATGAAGCAAATTGGGTATGTACCCTTAGTAATATTTCCTGAGATTCCCTCTACATTGTCCCGACATTCCACACCAATCACATGGTAAAATATTACGTCATTTACGTACAGATGTAAACACATGAACATGGCAGACATTTTATTCCATTGGGACAGTACCATACAAACTTGGTGCGTTTGTTTATTGTTATTGGAAGTCTAATTAAAGGGACTTCGGCCAGTAAACAAACATACTGTTTGTTCTATCCACGGAACAGATGTTCCGACATTCCTGACAACGGCACCATGGTTAAGACTAGACATTCCGGATTTCGAAAACAATAGAGGTAAAACATCAAACTTCGAAATGTTACAATTACCATGACTAAAAGGTAGGAAAATATTTATTTCGTTTCTATTCCAAGTGTCACCAGATACGCCAAAAACTGTGAGAAACTGTACAACGATCAAAATGATCGTCAAACAAACGAAAATTCGTTTGATTTCCTGGTACATGGTCGTTATAAATTAAACGAATAAAACATAATGAATATATTCATAATTCTGTAATAAATACAGATTAAAAATCCAACTGTTCCAAATATCCCGCGGACGTAGCCCCCAATGTAACCGGAGTGCTAGATTCTGGCTCGTTGTTCACTCCGATGTAAAATCCGGATTCTAGGATATTGGAAATAATTAATTCTGTGTAAAAACAAAATGTTTATATGCTATCCTATACAAGTGACGACCATGAATACTTGTTACATGATAATATAATAAAAACAACGGTAGTCGAAGATTGGGCGTCTGCTCGTTTCAAATCCTAACGTTTGACTGTCCCGGTGACCCGGTGAGTGACGTTATTTATAGTTCCTAGGGGCAACGAGCCCGGCCGGGAAAAACCGGTACGTGAAGTCAAACGGGAAGTGTCCCGGCGAGAATTTACGTGGCCGTACTCGTAAGAATTACTTAATTAACTATAAATAACATTAACATTAACCTAAAATACCCAATATAAAAACGTAAACAAGTAAACAAAGTGACCACCGTCACAGCACATTAAAACAAAGATTGAACGGATGTTTATAAAGTAATAACTCCATAATAACAGGGGTTAGAAAAAATGAAAGGATATGGAGTGAATGTATATGTGACAAAAACGCACACGATTCATAGATAACTCCAGTTTATCAAGGACAGGGCTTTTATTCCTGTCTACATCTTGATGTCGCCCGAGGGTCTTCAACTAGAGGTGAACAATATTCACCCCCTCAAGCGAGATCAAGAAGGCCCCTAGCATGCACTTAAGCGGTATTCTTGACAAAAATTATATCAAGGTCACTCCCTTGCTCCCCACCCGCCATGGAGTGCCAACTTGGGCGATGCTCAGAGTTATCCAACTGAAAGCACCAGGGTGACAAGAAGAGAATAAAAATGTTGAGCAACATCGATCACAGCTAAAATATGCCATTGAAGCAACACATGTCGGGAGCGGTCAATGAGAAAAAAAGTAAAATCGGGCAATGTATGCCTACAAATATTTGTCATTAGGTAGCCCGACGAAAGACAAATATAAGGACAAAAACAACATCGATAGACAACACGGGACACATCGAAATAGATGTAGGCAAACCTTGCAGTGTAACTTTGGTTGAAAGGGCAAAAATAGTCGTGTGTACAGATTATAACATTTTAGTAAAACAATGAAAATATTGAACAGCCAAATTGAAAAAAATAAATGAATTAGTAAACGTATTGAAATTCTCACACGGACAAACACGCCATAACTGTAATATTATAAGAGCATACATCTCAAGCACGGGGAGACTTTCTACTGACTCCACACAGCACGAGAGACAAACTCTGCAATATTTTACAAAGACAAATGGAAGTAATAACAAAATTACCGAACAGAATTGTCAAGAGCAAAAGTCCAGTAGGCAAAATAGATACAAAACCATCGGAAAGATTGTCAACCACAATGATTCTGACAGGCATTTCAAAAGAAAAAATGAATTAAACCAAGTTTTATGGCACACCAAGCCTCCCTTTCCATTGCGGTAGTGTCCGGTAGCAACTCAAAAGCAATTGTTATTAAGAGGTCATGTTCATCCAAGTATTAAGTAAACAATGAATCTTCAATCACAGTTCGGACCGAAACTTCAAGTTTTTCCACAAGGAACAGATAAGTAATAAAGATTTTTAATAATCGTATGATATAGACCTTTTTAAGCAGTGAAGGCGGCCACGGAGATAATTTTGTCTTATGAAAGAGTCTGTATTGCTTGTATTATCTCTTGCAAAACGAATCAACTGTGAAACATAAACTCCATAACAAGCAGAAGTAGGAATATTACTTTAGATGTTTCGGAAATTGATAGTTTTAGTACTGAGATAACCATTTTCGTAACATTCGAGATGTAAGTTTAAAAAGGAGTAGATCTAGTGGTATCGTCGTTTCTGGAGGATATATTAATGGGATCCATTCAGCAAAAGTGTTATTAATCGAAATATCATTATTAATGGTTCGGTAATCACTTACTTTCATCGTACCCTTTTAAACTGGTTTTAGAAAAAAAATGTGGCTTTACCTAATTCATTTTTTTTAATCGGCAAAGGCCTTTTGAATGATACCTTTGATTCATAGTTTTATTTTATCATTGGAAAGCTTGGTATATGGTGAGGAAAAACCAAATGTTTTGAGAAAATGTATATGAGAAAATTAACGGGATTTAAGATTTTCGATTTTTTTATTATCAACATGTAATTTCAGGAAACGGATTAATATAAGTTTTTTAACTTGTTTCCGAATCCTATTTAATAATTCTAATTGTATTGTTATATTGTTCTATATTATTGTGTTTGTATATGTATATAATGAATTATTTAATATAATATGTTTACAGTAACATGTAATTTGTTTTAATTTGGGCCTGAATAATATAACAGTATACTTGATGCAATAAATAGAAAACTTAATATTGACTAATTAGTATTTTTCAACAGTGACAATGTATATTAAAATTCAACCACTAGAAATTGTTGAAAAATACCCTGACCGATCCATGAGAGAATTTGTAAGATCTAGAAGAGAATGTGAATTGTCTTGGATACAAAAACTTCAAACAGCTTACCCTTTAGGTTTAAACGACAACATCATGGGTCAAGGAAATATTTCTCAGTGCGCTTCCATTTACATCATGAGTATTTCTTCTCCGAAATGACGGCATCGCAGGTAACATGGCCGAAGAGTGAATAACAACATAAAAAACCAACATAAAAACCTAGTAAATGTTAAAGATTTGTATACCGTTTTCAAAAACAATGGGCGGCATGGCTTGTTTACTAAACTTTGTTCAATTTCTGTTAATCAACTTTACAAAATCTCTTTAAAATGTGATACCATATCTGTAAATAGTCCAATCTATGAATGTTCGAAAATTATTGATGCTTTCTGCTAAATTCGGCTTTATCCGAGAATTGACAAACGCGATGAACATGTCAAGCAATTTTTGAAAATTAAATATATAAAAAAGGGAATTGATTTAATCGACATAGCAGGCATTTTTCGGGACCAAGATATTCAAAAACTTGTTCCCGTTTATTTTGACAACCAGAACATTTCTGTCATTTCCTTTTCTTACAAAAAGCCTACTAGAAGTATTTTTTTCAATAACTCTTCTATAACCTGTGATGCTAATTTCGAGAAGAACTACCCAAGCAGCTGAGACTGTTCAACGTCATCACATCGCTATGACCTATGTGGACATGTATTAACGGGGAACTTGAACAACATCGATGATAAAGAAGTTAGAAAATTCTTAGAAAGGGGTCGAAGTATCGCCCACCTTCGAAAATAAACTGGCAAGCATGTTTTGATATAATAAAGACGCAGTTGACAATTATTGTGTGTTTAAAATGGTGCAAACGAGACACGCACTCAATATGTTCAAAGATAGAATTATTACAAAAGTCACCAACAGAATAAATTTTTATAAAGATAATTAAAAAGAGTCACCACCTTAGCTGTCTGTAAACAGTATTAAGTTAAAATTAAGGGTTCTTAGCAATAAATATGTATGTGTACCAGTCGATAAAGCGTCCAACAATGTTTCAGTCATTTGAAATATTATATTGATGTTCAACAAAATGAATTGGCAAAGTCTGACACTTTCGAACGTACTAATTTTGACGAAAAAAAACATTAATCAAAGAGCACTACAGCGATATAGATATGCTCCAAGTTCCACCTAAAGATAACACCTTGCCTACTATGTACTGTGTTCCTAAGCTTCACAAAAATCCCTACAAAAATCGTTTTATTTCGGCATCAAGCAACTGTTCTACCACTAATTTATCCATCCATTTAACAAGTGCATTTACCTGTATTAAAGAGTTAGTTATCAAATACTGTGAAAAAACTCTGGTGTAATTTACTTTTGGAGTGTAAAAAATTCCATTGAAGTTTTAGATCAACTGAAACCAATACAAAGACCGGTTTCGTCTATTGACAGTTATGATTTTTCTACACTTTATACAACCCTTCCACATAAATTGATTAAATCGAAATTGTGACAACTTATTAAATGGTCTTTCAAATTTTCTGGTCTACAATTCATTTGTTGTAATAAAAAGCAAGGATTCTTCTCTAACATCACTTACAAAAATCATTGTTCCTGGACTTGCGATGACATGATTAAGGCACTGAATCTTTTGCTGGACAACATTTTTGTTCGTTTCGGCAAGATCGTCTATCAACAGGTCATTGGAATTTCCATGGGTACAAACTGTGCACCTCTCATTGCAGATCTTTTCCTGTTCTGTTACGAACGGGACTTTATGAAAAAACTACAGGATGGAATCATACAAAACAGTGATCAACTTATATCTATTTTCAACGATAACAGCATGTATATTGACGATATACTTACTATTGACAATCCCCAGTTTTTGGACTATGTCGACCTCATTTACCCACAAGAACTGAAACTTAATAAAGCAAACAATGATTCTAAATACTGTCCATTTCTTAATCGAACTATCATCGTTGAAAAATTAAAACTAAAATTTATGACAAAAGGGATGATTTTGATTTCAATATTACTTATTTCCCTTTTCTTGATGTCGACGTTCCTGCAGCACCATCATACGGGGTGTATATATCTCAACTGGTACGATTTGCATGCGTCTAATCTACTCCTGACGACTTTAATGAACGTAACCTTACCATCACATCCAAACTATTTCAACAAGGTTACAGATTTCATAGATTGATAAACACATTTAAGAGGTTTTATAGAAGATACAAAGATATGTACGCTCCTGTTGGTCACGTTATTACAGGGGACCTCAGTATCGTAAGCAATGAGAAACTGCGTGATCTCTTCACAAAAGGTCCCCAACCCATCAATTGGAAACATAAATCAAAAATATTGATGGACGCAGTTGAGGAATACGCCAAACAATGGACTGGGAGAGAGAAGGGAAAGGTTGAAACACTATCCGACTGAATCAGGTCCATAAAGTCATTGATTGTAGCTCGAATGAGGCGCTTTAAGACAACTATGAGCCCCAATTCAAAACGCATATTCGATGATCCCGAGGTAGAAAAAACATTGTCATTCCTCCGTGACAATTATGTCATCGTACCGGCTGACAAGGCCCAAAACAACATCACATTTATCTGCAAAAGACACTACATTGACTGCTTAATGAAGGAGATGGGCATTGACAATTCATTCGGCAACCACACATACAAACTCTCCACCATAACAAGGGAGGACATACTTAACAATCACAAATCAGTATTGTCTTCCTTTGGTATCAGTTTGAGTAAAGAGAACAACAACCTGCCTTGTATCTACTGGGTACCAAAATTACATAAATGCCCTAACAAACAGAAATACATTGCTGGGTCGGCCAAATGCACAACAAAACCCCTTTCTAAGCTCCTCACTTCATTACTTACTGCATTCAAAGATGGCCTCAAGATATATAGTGATTAAGTATACTCAACAAGTGGAGTGAATCATATGTGGATTCTCAAAAACTCAAAAGACTTATTAGAATATCTATCTTCAACTGAACTCAACCACTGTAACAGTGTCAAAACATTTGATTTTTCTACTCTCTATACTACTCTTTCACACGATAAGCTAAAGTCAATACTCCGGGATTTAATACATCAGTCTTTCTGTACTAAAAAGGGTGAAAGGAGATATTCATATTAAGTGATAGGTAAAGATTGGGCCTATTTCGTTAAACATCACACTGATTCACACAAAAAGTATACAGAGGAGGATGTCATTGCAATGCTGGAATTCTTGATTGATAACATATTTGTGGAATTTGGAGGACAAGTTTTCCAGCAGACAATAGATATACCTATCGGGACTAATTGTGCACCACTTTTAGCAGATTTGTTGCTTTATTCGTATTAAGCCAGGTTCATACAAGGGCTAGTTCAGAATAAGCTAGCCAAATCCTTTAATTCAGTTTCCTTTATACAGATGATGTTCTTCCATTTAACAATCCTCAATTTATGGATAACCTTCATCTTATAAACCCAAATGAAGTCGAAATTAAAGTGACCACTGATACACCATCATCAGCAGCATACCTGGACCTATACCTCTACATTGACAACTCTGGACGTCTGAAAACAAAAGTTTACGACAAGCGTGATGATTTCGACTTTCCAATAGTGAACTTCCCGTTTTTTAGCAGTAATATTCCTACTTCTCCGGCATATTGCGTGTACATTTCACAACTCATTCGCTATTGCCGTGCCTGCAGTTTGTACAGCGATTTTGTCAACAGATCGAAATTACTGTCTCAAAAACTTATACATCAAGGGTATGTTCAGTCAGTGTTGCAGTTGTCACTACAGAAGTTTTACGGTCGTCAGCACGATTTGACAGACCATTACAATGGTTCTGTTTCACAAATGAGAACAGATATTTTTGGGTAGATCCAGAGTTTGTGTCATGTGTTCCGTGTATGCCACTCGGTAGATGTCCTTGGTACTGGATTTGGCTTCCCATTACGATATTTTTGGTAATGAGTACTTCTTTTTGGACAACTTTCGGATTATGGCTTTCCATATTATTTGATTTTAATGCTGCTGATGAGAGGTTACTCCTTGAAACATGTGTACAGCATAACTAAATTTACTGTTTTTATGCAATTTCGGTATTTTTTGTATTTTGAACCATTGGGCCGATGCCACTGCTGGTGGACCAGAGGTCCCCGAGGGTATTCATCAGCCCAATAGTCAGACCTGTCTGACATGAAAATTTTACCTTGCGTGTTATAGAAATTNACTGTTTTTATCAAAATTCTAACCACTTAAAAATACTGGGGCTTCATTTCCGTGTATGGCACTCGGTAGATGTCCTTGGTACTGGATTTGGCTTCCCATTTCGATATTTTTGGCAATGCGTACTTCTTTTTGGACAACTTTAGGATTATGGCTTTCCATATTATTTGATTTTAATGCTGCTGATGAGAGGTTACTCCTTGAAATACGTGTACAGCATAACTAAATTTACTGTTTTTTTATGCAATTTTGGCATTTTTTGTATTTTGTTACCGGACTGACTAAAACCGACTGTGACAAAACCGGACTTTTCACTGGCAGTGTGACGGGTGCCACGCGTGGAGCAGATCATGCTTACCCTTCCGGAGCACCTGATGTTACCTCAGTTTTTTCTAATGGTTCACAGTGCTAGTGCTTTAGTTTTGTGGCGTTCTTGTTCATTTTTGTTTATTTGTTTTGTGTTTGTCATACTGTCTCAATTCGGGTTGCTGTGAATTGAATTTCTCCTCTCCTTTTCTTGCTTTGGTATTCGTTTGCCAATGTATATGAACATTTGGTATCTAAGTGTAATGCGACTCGGAAGCAGCGTATTACTAAAGGCATTTCTCACCCTCGTTTTTACGGAAATGTTGTTAAAAAATGTTACAAAAATGATAAAAAAAATCCAGAAAAACTGGGACGTAACTTACATTCTTTACGTAATAGGGGATATTGACCGGATATTCTTCATGATTCCGTTAAATTGGCTTTGGGATCCAATGACCTGAAGATTTTACAATTATACTGGCCTCTCACTGATACTGCCGATGTCTACTGAAATCCATGATGATTCTCTACCAAACCCTTCGGTAAGTTTTGAATTTGATTATTATTCCGTAGTGCGACAGTGTTTTACCAGCAAACTAGGCTCTTGAGCTAGCCGGCAGTTTAGCGGCGAGCACTCCTCGACCCATCTTTCTAAATTACGTTTTGTATATTCTTTCCTTTTCAAGATTGTGGTCTTAGAGTTAGTGGTCTACCTGTATTGGGTTTTATTTGTATGTTTATTACACTATAGGGAAACATGATAGAGAAAGGGGAGGTTTGGCTACCCATAAACCGGTTTAACCCTACCGCTGGCTGTTGCCAGTGCCGGTACCAAGTCCGGCAATCCCGAGTTCCTATCGTTATCTATGTTTGTCTTTCGTCATTTTATTGTTTTTCTTGTGCAGTTCCCTGGTTGATTGTGACATGTGGTTGTAATGTCGGCCATTGTAAGTGTTTCCTGTTATCTTCCCTTCATTAATTCTATTGACGTCATAGAATTTATTTCATTCCCAATTTCGCATCATTTATGACTTTTGGCTTTCCAATGAAATTGTTTAGAAAAACTGTAAAAACGTCCAGGTAAACTAAAGGAATCATAAATTGTAAGCAAACACAATAGTGAGAAAATCTAACCGTGATCACACAAAATTGTAATCGAGTGATTGATACCGTCTAGGGTCCCCTGCTATGGGTACATTATCCAACATGGGAAAACTGTCTGTCCAGGAAAATAAAATGAAAGTGTATTTGTGAATGAGATCATACAGCTTCAAATGTGGACATAAATAATGATACTTGTATGAGGAAATTATTATTACTAAAAGGAAATATTTACACTTGATATTTACAATTCCCATGAGTGTCTGTACGATTCTCTTTCCTAAAATAATGTAGCTATTTCAGGGTTGTACTTTGTCATTTCACAAAAATGGCGTTCTTGTTTCAATACAAGTATACATGTATGCATGCAAGAACGGCATCTTTTTTGAAAGGATTGCATAAATTTAACTTGCCACTAATAAAAATGAAAAATATTTTAAAAATTACAAAATGTCGAATATCCCCTCTTTTACCATGAAGCTTATCTGCTTCTAGAATGTAGCTGTCACTACGGATAATTTGAAAGATTAAATCGTATAAGGAAAATATGCATTTGCTAAAAGCATAACACTATGCTAACCAACAATTTTTTATTTGTTATAAGGATGTATAATAGCTTCATACCACATTAGTCTCTGACATATTCATTTCGTCCGTCGCAAACGAAATATAAATCCACCTTAATCGTTATTCACATAGTAATATTGTTTGTAGTAGTTAACTATGGGGAAAAATCTGCGGTTTTCAAAAAACGTTTTTTGAAAACCGCAGATTTTTCCCCATAGTTAACTACTACCTACGGCACTATAGAAAAAAAACAAACATGTAAGATTTGTTATTCACTACAGTTGAGACGGGTAAAACGGGGTAGATTTTTAATGAGGTCTTAGTTCACTCACATTTTTTACGTTGCTTGCGGTTTAAGCATTTTATAAGTAAAACAAAAAATCTTAAGAAAACGTATTTTGTATTTCCCGATCAAAACAATGAAATATTTTCTTCTCTGGTAAGTTAAGATATAGAAAAGAATATTTATTTTTAGTAGCTAAATCAAGCGTATTTTTTGAGACCTGAAGTTCTGAAGATATAAGTTCTCTCTCCTTTTTACTAGGAAAATTATACACTACGTAGAAATTACAATTTAAACGACAGTCTTTAGGTATCCGAAAATAAGACTGACTCAAATAAATTACGCTCATTTTCTTGTGCCTTCCGCCTATAAAGTATTTTACAATAGAAGATTGATCTTGTTGTGAACAAATATAGTCGTCAAAAATTACGATTTTTTGTTTGTCACCGGCTTCGTCCTCGCAGTCGATATCTTCAACTTTATCATTAGATAGTTGTAATAAATCTTCCAGAGACACACCTAGTTTTTCCGCTATTTCCTCGAATCTTCGAATTAGTTCCTTGTAGTAATGTTGTTCTAAGTCCTTTGCGAAAAGAATAATTTTGTCGTAATACAATAAGGGTTTGAATAAAAGGTGC
>MJUU01066784.1:0-25961 GCA_002080025.1 Modiolus philippinarum
TCCATTAATCAAAGCTTAATCGTTATATTCAACAAAATAGGTGAACACCCTTAACAACTTTCAAACATTTAATTATACATGTATAAGGAAAGTGGCAGCACCAGCTCTATCCAAATGAATTGACTCACAAAATTGATTCACAAAAACGTTTCAGTTGCTGCTTGTAACAAATATATTTAATTGTCAGTTACCATTTATAAACAATTGAGGAAAAATTCACATTAGATAAAGTCTACTTTAATTTTGTAAAAACCAAGCAATGGAACAACGCCTTTTTATTGTTCTTCAGCTTGATGTACCTTGACGCCTTCAAGGCTGAGCTCTGCTCATACCACGTAGCAAGTTTAAGACCGCCTGTAACACCGGTTTGAGCGCAATTCATCGTTCAACAAACACAAAATTGACTGGCAAAGTGTTCCGTTTTTAGTAGTCTAAATGAGCAAGAGGTATTAATCATTTCATGAAGAAAAGGGCAAAAAAACAAATTTTAAGATTTTTCAAACTATGCACGTATCTTGGGTTTCTTTTTGCAACGATTAAACTGAATTTATTGTTACTTGCAATATCTTAATTTTACAAAATTGTGTTTAAAACTAAGGAGTATTTCCCTCATGCATAACTCTGTCCTTCACTAAATTTTTGCTTCTCTATCTAGATCTTTTTGGTTTTTTGTCATCTTATCAGCTTTTACACGTTTTTAAGTTAATGGACTTCCACATGTTTTGGTTTGATCTGCACTGAAGAGACATAAGTTGTCGAAATATGCATACGGAGAAAATGAATTAACAGTTACTTCGGAATTTTATTATTGAATATACGTTTCGTTTGAATCATATGTCATTTTTTCAACAGATGCAGATGCATTTCTCAAGATCCATCATTTCTGGCATGTCTTATTATACAAATATCGAGACTCCGAGTGAAAATTTTATCTTGTCGACCGACTTTCACTGCATTTGTATTCTTGAACAGGTAGGTGTATAAAAAAAACTTCCGCCTCGTACGATCGTCACAAAAGTTCTATAATAGTTTTCAATCCCCTGTGGAAAAAGTTGAATTTCCCTCCGATCAAGATTTTTTGTACTTAGTAATGAGATGAACATTTCTTTTAATATTGTCTTTCAAAAGCAATTACTGTCGAGTTGGTAATGAACACTACCGAATTGGAAAAAAGGGGGGTTTACTTGTTATAAAACCGGTTTAACACACTTTTGCTTTTCAAATACATGTACCAAATCAGGGACATCGCGATTCAAAATTTTTCAGGTTGTTTGGCCCATACTCTGCCTTATGTGCCCTGTAGATTCCCATTTGATAATTCTGTTTTGTTGTTTGACGATGCACTTTTTACAATTTACCGAAACTACTAATACGATCATTTTGACGTACAATTTATGCGCGAGTGACTCTAGCTAAGGATTACGTCAAAGTCAAACTCTTGGATAAAGGAATGGATATAAAATAATAGGTTGCCGCCGGTAAGTACACCTTTAGCAGGCATTAGGCTTATATAATCAAAATAAGTTAATCTTGAGTTATATATCATACATCAGCGACAAAGTCATAAACTTTTTGTTCTTCTCATTGAGATCTTCATTTGATTCAATAGAGCGAAAACTCTGCGACGGACCGTTTTTTACCATGGCCCTTGACGCGTTTCCGTAAATTGAGTTTTTGCGAATAGCTTTTAAACGCTTCAAATTTTAGACGATGCATGAGCGACAAAGCGACAAAGTCTGAATTGAAGACTACATCAAAGATACCCTAAAACAAATATCACCAATAATTTTTTGTTTGATACACGGTTGTGGGTGTGGTAGGTTCCGTTTCGGATATAGTAAATGTAAAAAAAAATGTATGACAGGAAACACCTACAATGGCTGAAAATTATAATTACACGCCACAATCTGCTATGGAACTACACATGAAGAATACGAATAAGACAAAAGACAAACGATTACAACGATAGGAACTCGGGACAGCCGGACTTGGTACCGGCACTAGCAAAAGCCAGCGGTTTATGGGTACCCAAACCTCAAAAAAACAAAAGAAAAACAACAGCAAACAGGAGAGGCAATGAACTGTCATTTCAAGTTGACATTTCCACTTGTAATATGTTATCGGGTTATCATTGTAATAATAAGATGTTTTTTTAAGATAGTTACTCTAATTCATTTTACTCTGAAAATCTCGAACTGCAATATATTGATGAAATTCCTTTTTTATACCGAAAGAATACTTCCAAAGAACTGCAAATTTTGTTTCGACTTCTTTTGATTTTTTTAACATGTGCGTCTATTTTGTTTAATTTCTATGAAAAAATTTAATTTGTCTGAATTTCATAGAATAAGTTTTCTCCTGTATACTTTAATTGCAAAAAATTTGAAAAATATTTTCATTACTTAATAACTAATTTTTTACACCCACATCTACTTTATATATTTAATTCTTTTGCTTTTAACTTTTCATCATGCCATTAACGGATTTTGTAGTCAAACATTCGTTTGGGGAAGCCCGAGGCCTCTTGCAGTTGACGATTTGGATTATAGCTTTTGTTTCCTACAGCCATCATTTAACCCCAAATGTCTTTTTCTTATCCGATAAAAACTTCCATCATCTCTTGGTGGTTTTATATAAACTTTTGATATGGTATTATTATCTTTTTCAGAATGACGATATAATTATTAAACCGGGTTAATAAACGATATATATGATATTTTAAACTGTTAATTTATGTGAAGATGTCAAACAAAATAAAATTTAAAAACAAAAACTTACTTAAATTTGACATATTGTTTTTATAATAGTGTGAAAACAACAAAAATGTTTCTAATCATTTCTTAGCTTTAAATAAAATGTTCCAACACCTTTTATAAGAAAATTCTGGCTTATGACGTCTGAAAAGACGTCATGAATAATTTGTTTTTTAACGATTTTCAAACTCTGTCATTAAATAAGTTTAAATGTTTACCTTTCTTTTTGAATTCAGTTAATTGCAAAACAACACATCCCTAGTTGATTGAAAAATTTTCAGTGTAAATAGTAATAGTAATCTTGTAAGCCAATTTCCTAAAACTCTCAGGCGTTTACATCTGCTTTTAGGGACAGCAAACTTTTCGACATGTGTAAGTATTCTGAAGCTATCAAGAGACATGTTTATGTGTTCTATGAAACAATCGATTTTTTTTTCTTATGTTATTTTAGATTTAGATTTTTTGTTCGAATTATTTGAATTGCAAGAATATGATCTCAATTCTCGTTACTTCTATTCCATTCTTACAAAACATTAGATTTACATACTATATAGGGCTCTATATTCGCGGTACGAAATTTTCGCGGTTTTCAGTGTCGCATTTATTCGCGGGGTTTTATATTCGCGGATTTTCAGTGAAAGTCATTATGTTCATTTATATTATGGTTTACAATGAAATATTCGCGGATATTAATTTTCCCGTTCATCGTTTGAAATGCGAATAGCGCGAAATTTGATACCCCGCGAAATATATCAACCATACAGTATTACAAACTACTTTAATACTTCCTTATAGTAAGATCATCTTCTGCTGTTTACAGACGAACATTCTTTTGGATGAGGCCATAAGTAACTTTGGAAATAGCTGTTATTTTCTACTGCTAAAATATGACGATTGTGCCTGGTTAGAAACAATCATATTAACATGCATATAAATTTTAAGTATGATAGTATTATGTTATTGGAATGATGATTCACAACAAAATACTGAAGTTACTGAAAATTTACTTTCAGCGTATGGCCATTTCGACACCAATGCATCTTCATTCCAGATAAAATCAAAACGTTGGAAATCCAGAAATCGAAAGATATATAAAAATTGATAGAGAACAAATCACCACTACCATCTACGTTTGGAAGCCAAAATCAGCTAATGACAGAGATTTGTATATCGGAGATATTCCTTAGTTTTTTAATACAATTTTCTAATTTAGATATTGTAAGTTTAAAAAAATCGACCAGCAACGAAGTACTGGACTTCTGGGTCGGTGAATAACCTCGGGGACTAATAGTTTAAGAGCATCGGCATCGACCAATTGGTAATGAATAAAATACAGAAGTTATTGTACATTTATAATATCATTAATATATATCTTTAGTTATCATATTTTATATGATCTTAAATAGTTGTTTTATTTAACAGTTATTATTAAGGAACTTGAAACTGTCTCTGACTTTCGGAATTCTCTTCTTTTATCCATCAAGATGCATTAGAAAATTTTGCATTTGCACACTTACTCCCACTTTTCATTTCAAAATATGATTATATACATTTTTGATAAACTTTTGACAAAAATTGATAAAATTCTTGATATTCTTTCATTGTATTTTAAGGGCTGATTGCTTTATTTCAAAATAAATGAAAGTCTAGAGAATTTTGAAAAGAAGAGCTTACATAAATTTTGTATGACTAACACAATTTGTTGTTGTTAATATAGTGTGAAAACAACAAAAGTATTGCTAATTATTTCTGAACTTATATCTTTTCAACTGACAGTTCAATGTACGGCCGTCTGATGAAAAAATCAAACATAAACATTCGTTCCAAAGTCCCAAATCTTAAAAATTAAATATTTTGAAAAACTACAGCGTAACCATTCTTATTAGTGATTTATTATTCGAGAAAAATCATAAAAATGGTCGAACTGAATTCAACATCAACATTATCATTTCTAAAATAGTATTAAAGCAATAAAAGTATTACCAATTATTTTTGTACTTCGTCAAAATATTTGCTTACTTTTCACCAGAAAGTTAATTGTACAGATGTCTGTATACAAAAATCAAGTCGTTTCATTTCAAACGCCCAAAATTCCGAAATTTAAATATTTTGAAAAAAATCTACAGAGTATATATATATCGAGAAAAATTATATGAATTGAAAAACTTCATTTAACACCAATATTTATACAGGAAATTATCTAGGTGTAAATGAGTCGACAAAAAATGTTGGAATTAAATTGTCCAACTATATTCCGCGTCAAGATTTCTACAGTGATTTTCTTCAACAAAAGTCCTGATTTTTTCGATTATGGCCTTCCATATTATTTGATTTTAATGCTGCTGATGAAGGTTACTCCTTGAGACACATGTACAGCATAACTAAATTAACTGTTCATTTTTTGCAACTTTGGTATTTTTGTATTTTCAACTGA
The DNA here is from genome assembly GCA_002080025.1 of Modiolus philippinarum. Taxonomy (NCBI): domain Eukaryota; kingdom Metazoa; phylum Mollusca; class Bivalvia; order Mytilida; family Modiolidae; genus Modiolus; species Modiolus philippinarum. The sequence goes on from MJUU01066784.1 coordinate 5,188, forward strand.
ATTGGTCGCAGACATTTATTGCAAGACATTATTGAGGAAAGAATAGATCGACCAAATAACATCGGAAAAATATCAGACGAGGTATCCCGATAAAGGTGCCTCGGAGCATATGTGTCCGTGTCTATTGTATCATGTTTTATTTTTCCTTTGATGTTATGATAGATATTACACAGAGATGTGATTGCTACGTATCATAACATCAAAGGAAAATACATGATGCAATACACACGGAGCGATATGCTTCTTGGCATCTTTATCGGGATACCTGGTGTAATTGTGGAACATGCAGTATTCGACGCCAATAGTTACTACAGGACACCATTTACTACATATACTTTTATTGTTAGATTACCCAGGATCAAATTTGATATTATTTTTTAGTATTGAATGTCACCTTCTACATTTTGACATTATAAGAATTTTACCGTTAACCGATAGTAAAAGATAATCGGTCGATTGACTTTAACTGATTATAATAGATAATCGGTTGGAATTTTTACCCGATTGCACAACACTTATTATTATGTTGTTGGAATGATGGTATCATTAATTATCAGCATTTGCTAATGATATTTTATATGATCCTACACTGTTTATTTATCAAACAGTTCAAAACTGAACACATTTCGATAAAAATCAAAGCATGAAATGCTGTTAAGGCAGGTTCCTGGGTACTCCCAGTAGTTATGTTATTATTACTGTTTTGCTGAAATGTTGGCATGTAATTTTTTCAAGAATTAAAATCTGAAGTTTTCCTTAGCTTCCCGGTTTGGGTTCTCTTTTCAGTTTTTGTATGGGTTGTTGGCGAAATATTAAAAACTCTGTTTACATTCCATTGCCTTGTTCCTCTTTGTTTGTACATGTAAGTTTTCCAAAGAAGTGTTACACTCGGTGGCTTGATAAATGTTGATATTTCTAATTTTGTCATGTTATCACTTTGATGACTATAGAGATTCAGTAAAACAATTACTTGTTATCATGATTACATTAATATTCACAAGCACGAGATCTGAAGGAACCACCTGTAGAGGATTTTACTGATAACGGCCCTATCACAGGGAGTGGGACTCCCAGCCAAGAAAATAACTTTTGTTTACTATCAAACTTTTTTTCTAGGCCGAAGCAAGTCATTCTGGCATTATCTGGGCACAACACCTTCCAAACATATTGAATGGGTTGCAGACTTCTTCTTATGATGGGTCTCTGGTAGAGAATTGAATATTTGTATTTTTTTACCCCGGGTTTTTATCTACATCTGTTGGATCAAAGCACTGGATCATGGGAACCCGAAATGCTTTTAGCCACTTTTAATTTTTTAAAGGTTAGAACTAGATCTACTATGAAATAATTACGTATATATATATAGTTTTATCAGGACCCTCACGAGTTTTCAACTGACGTTTTTACATTTGACCTTCGTGATCTAGCGAGGAGTGTTTTCTTATACCTGACAACGATATGTCGATATGACCAGGGACTATATAGTCCCTGATATGACGGATGACAACGTCTTGCCTTCGTGAACGTGTTTTTGGCGCAGTATAGTAACAGATTTCATCTCTGTTTCAACACAACGTGAAAAATGAATTACTACAAAAGAAGGAATCACTGCAAATGATGGAAATTCAGCAAGCGAGCGCTTCCTCCTGTTGTAACAAATCAGTGACAGTTTGGGACCTTCATGATGGTTCTGCGTGATCCAGTACAAGTGTTGTACTTGATTATGCTTGTGATAAGAACGCCGTTGGAGATCAAGTTTAAACCTTCCGTGCTTCATTGTTGACATAGTTGAATTATTCTAAAGTTTTAATGTATTTGAAGTATTCCATAAAGAACATTTGTTGTAATTTCGGATTATTTTGAAACTTATTTGACCCTTATTAACTACGGCGTATGTCATGCAGGCGTAATTAAGTTGGCCATGAATAAAACAAAACAACGCGCCACTTGTCGGGGCAAAACAAACAAGAAAACGAAGCTACGGTTTGATTGATCCTTTTTTAAGGTAGAGTACGTCAGTGTAACCATTAAATGTTTCAAAGTCTTATATATTGAGAAATACATACATTTTTACGAGTTACAACAGCGAAAGTAGAAGTTACTATGTATCCATTCATAAAAACTTGTAAAATCATAGCGCGCCGCAGGAAATTTTTATGAATGAACCGAATCGTGAATTTCGAATGTCAGTTTAAGTGCTCTGAGATTAAAAAAGCATAGTATCTCTTAAAAGATATTAAATAAATACAATAAACACATAAAACGATGTAGTTGATCATGAAATGGACACTGTATCGCCACATGAATGGATTATTTTTTGTGCCTTCGTATGAATAACTGGTAAGCCGTACGCGTTTTTAACGACAGTCTGGATCATTCCGATTCTTTTCATACAAAGTAGTCTCCTTAATGTAAGAGTCTGGTTGAAACAGACTTTTTTCAAGATGGCTTTACCCTACAGCTAGAAGGCAGAGAACCTGCCTTAAAAACAGCTAACATTTATTTTATATCACTTACACAATTTATTTTTTATTAATATAGTGTGAAATCAACAAAAGTATTGCTAATTATTTCTGAACTTCGTCAAAATATTACTTACTTTTCACCAGAAAGTTGATTGTACAGCTGTCTGACAAAAAATCAAGAACAAAGTCGTTTCGATGAGACATAAGTTGTCGAAATGCGCATATGCAGAAATTAAATTCACAGTTACTTGGGTATTTAGTTATTTGTTACCACTGGGTCGATGCCACTACTGGTGGACTGTCAGTCCCCGAGGGTATTCACCAGCCCAGTAGTCAGTACTTCGGTGCTGACCCGAAAGCCGATTACATTTGGAACCTTACAATATCTAAATTTTTGTAAATTTTGTTAAAACTAAGGAGTATCTCCCTCATGCAAAGCTCTGTCCTTAGCTGATTTTGGCTTTACATTCAGATCATATTGGTTATTTGCTCTCTATCAGTTGTTAAATATCTTTGAGTTTATGGTCTTCCAACGTTTAGATTTTATCTGCACTGATGAGACATAAGTTGTCGAAATGCGCATATGCAGAAATTAAATTCACAGTAACTTCGGTATTTCAGTCAATCTCATTTAAACCATGCATATATGGTTGACAAAAGTAACCGTTCTGTTAACAAATATTTATAAATTAAAGTACAGCGTTGGATTTTTTTCTTGTTACTGTCAATAATAGGAATACCACGATCTATTGAAAAGTTGTGGTGTTTTTTGTATGGTTTCAATACAAAATTTCGCATGTCACGATTGCTTTTTTTGTTTTTTGGGACTACTTTTTAGCTCACCTGGCTATGCCAGGGTGAGCTTTTGTCATCACTTGGCGTCCGCCGTCCGTCGTCCGTCCGTCCGTCCGTCGTAAACCTTTTTTCAAAAATCTTCTCCTCTGAAACCACTTGGCCAATTTAATCCAAACTTGGCCTGGGTCATCACCAGGGTATGTAGTTTAAAAAATATGTTCGGTTAGTCCGAGGACCGAACAACATGGCCGCTGTTACTAAAAATAGAACATAGGGGTAAAATGCTGTTTTTGGCAAATAACTTCAAAACGGTTGCAGATATAAAAAATCTGACATGGGGTAGAATTGTTCAGAATGACGAGATATATCTACCCTGCAATTTTGAAGAAAATCGGAAAAACCTCTCAGAGTTATAGCCCTTTTTCCGTAAAATTTTCAAAATTTATGCATTTTTTATTTTTTATTTCAAAAACTGTAACAGATAGAGGTAAAGTGTAAATTTGAAAAATGTTCAGCATATCAAGATCTACATACTCTGAAATTTTGAAGAAAATCCAACTGCCTGTGTTGTAGTTATTGACTTTTTTCACCAATTTTTTTTTTTTTCAATGCCATATGGTTATGGGTTATTTCCCTTTAAATTCTGCTTTCAAATCTTCTTTGGTTTACTTTTCTCTCATGAGTTTTAGAGAAATTCCCTGCTATCACTTTATTAGAAATAATTATTTGCTACATAATCATGAGCAAATAAGTGTTTTTGTACAGATTTTTACATTTTTTTGCAAATATACTTTCATAAACTATACTTATTTCACAATTTGATAATAATTGTATATAATTTTATATTGTTTTCTTTAGTTCTGTTTGCTTGCTAATAAATGCAAGTATCTCTCTCAGTTAATTAAAGATAAAAAAAATCTCTCTCAGTTAATATTGAAGTGGCATCTAAGCTTCAATGCATATATAACTTGGTAGCTGGCTGCACGGCTATGCCATGGAGATCTTCTTGCCGTCAGTGGTCTGTCCATTGTAAACTTTTCATTCAAACATCTTCTTCTCTGAAACCACTGGTCCAATCGGAACCAAACTTGGGCACAATGGTCCTTAGGTGGCCCCATTAAAAAAACGTTTGGCAAGTCTGTATCATATCCAAGATGGCCGCCAGCAGGGAACACAGTTTAACATTGGACCCTATGGGAAAGCATTCAAAGATCTTCTCTGAAACTACTGCGCCAATTAGAACCAAACTTGGTCACAATAGTCCTTCGGTGGTCCCCTTTGAAACTTTTGTCCGGCAAGTCTGCACGTGATCCAAGATGGCCGCCAGCGGGAACTTGGTCCAAAATTGGACAATATTGCAAAAATCTTCTCCTCTGAAAATACTGGGCTAATTGGAACCAAACTTAGTCACAATGGTCCATAGGTGGCCCCTTTTAAAAAAATGTGTTCAGCAAGTCCACATCATATATCCTAGATGGCCGCCAGGAGGGAACATGTTTTTAACATTGGACCCTAAAGGGGAACATATTCAAAGATCTTCTCCTCTGAAAGTACATGGCCAATTGGAATCATACTTAGTCACAATGGTCCTTACTTGGTCCCCTTCATGAAATGTCCCCATAGCATCCAAGATGGCAGTCAGCGGGGAACATTGTTTAACATTGGACCCCATGGGAAATCATTTAAAGATTTCCTCTGAAAATACTATGCCAATTGGAACCAAAGTGAGGCACAATGATCCTTATATGGTCTTCTTCAAGAAAGGTGACAGTTGGTCTACGCCTCATCAAAAATAGCTGCCAGTGGGGAACATAGTTTAATTTTAGATCATATAACATCAGCAAACTTCAAAATGAGACCCTTAAACATTAATAAACATCAGCAAACTTCAAAATGAGACCCTTAAACATTAATAAACAAATTTGAAAATGAGAACCTTAAACGTTGTGATTATTTTGACTTATTGTGTCAGCCATGACCCAGGTGAGCGATACAGGCTCTTGAGAGCCTCTTGCTATTACTAAAAACAGTAAATTATTAATTTTTTTTTCGTATTATATTTCTTCCATGATGAAGATTTAGTAAAAGTAAAGATCTAAATGATACTTTCTCAATTAAAAAAATGAAATAAATTGAAAACTTGTCAAGATTTTTCATGATTCCTATGTTACTGCTACTTAAAAACTGCCTCGGAGTCAAACTGATTCTCGAAAGATATGAGTCATACCTTAAACAGATGCGTCTTCTAACAATATGATATAAAAAAAATCATGTATCAAGATTGGCCTTGAACAATAAAAAAGTATTGTACTCATAAACACTGTAGTTTTTGAAGTTCCAAATAACAAAGGTTCCTACGTTACCTATGTTCTAGCAAAATTACACGAAGGGATCGGCCTAAAATGTTGGGTATTTATAAGAAACAAAGCACTTATGAATTTCCACTACTTGGTTATGAAATGACTACAGTCGATCTCTGATGATACTTCCTTAACTATGAAAAAAAATTCCTACGTGACCGATTCCTACGTTACCAAATGACACAAATGGAAGAATTATTGTTAAAAAATCCAAGGAATTTACTTTTGAAACAAAGTTTGCATGGATTTCCGTCATTTCCATGACAAAAATGTGATGAAATACGATTTCTTGTACAGATGTACCATCAGATAAAATAAATAATTCCTACGTTACTCAATAAGCGATGCATCTCTGAGTAACCAATTTCGTCAAAAACACTAGCAATGTATAAATTGGTTTTCATGATTCCCCAAATTCTATCATTTGCCCACCATGTCAAAACAATATAAGAGTATGAAGATATTACCTCTGGGTGTGATGATTCCTACGTTACTGTGACATTAGTAACAATAACTGTAGGAAAATATATGTTAACATATGTTGCTGATATCGTGGAATTTTTATGCGAACACTCGTACAAACCAAAATAACACATATCTAACATTATTAAACAACGCTCAATTTTTGGAATTTCAACAATTCAAATGCATGGTTTAAATGAGATTCACTGATTTAGTTATTCGCTACAAAGTTCAAAAACTCCAAAATTATATATTCTCAAAAAAATCTACAGAGTTACCATTCTTATTGAGCGACTTATTATTCGAGATAGAAAAGAATTGTCAAATTGTATTCAACACATTATTAACTGCAAAACATTATCCATGAGTGAATCGATCGACAAAAAAATGTTGGAATTGTCAAACTGTATAATCGGCAACATTATTAGAAGGCATTAACTTGAAACGATTTGAACGTCAAAAAATTGGGATTATTCAACTGAATTGATCCCTGACATTTACAGCAAAACATTATTCAGGAAAGAACTGATCGACAAAAAAATTCTTGGAAATTTGTCGAAAATTCATAATTCGCCACCAACATTTAGAACAGGACATTACCTAAGAGTGAATTGATAAGGTTTTTGGTATTGTCTCGGTGCATTTAACATCATCATATATATTTCGGAATTACCTAGGTGTGAATCGATTGACAAAAAGTCGTTGAAATTGCCAAATTGTATTCACAGCAAAATTTATCTACACATTTACATTTGCAAATAACATATTCCATGTGATCTCGAACTGTAAATACATTTAAAGATGAAAAAGTATATGAAATTTAAAAACGAAAACTCACTTCAATTTGACATATTGTTTTTGATATGGTGTGAAAATAACAAAAATGTTGTTAATTATTTGTGAGCTCTCAAACAAAATGTTTTCCTACCTTTCAGTCGTAAGTTCGTCTGACAAGACGCCAGGGTTAATGTCTCTTTGTACAATTGTTATAACTCAAAAATTAAATATGGTGAAAATTTCTTCACAGTAATCTTATCTTTTTGAATTATAGTCTCATCAGTCAGTTGCAAAAGTATTATTCAAGAAGATTAAAAATTTTTTAGTGTAAATAGTTATTGTCATACATTGTTTTACACAAATCATGAATTTCAAAATTATTTTGGACTTCCTTAAACACGCAGACATTTAATCCGACATGCTTTTAGGGACTGCGAAATTTTGCTTTCGAAAGAAGTGATCAGTATTAAAATTTGTTATCCGAATCATTTGATTTGTAAAAATATGTTTTATACTTCCGTTACTTTTTCAAATTCTAATAAGCACATATGCTTATGCTTAACATATTCACTTATTTTAATTCTTCCTTGCAGTTACACCGTTTTATGATATTTGCAGAAAGACATTCTTTTGACCATTAGCAGTTTACACTTGCAGATACCTGTTATTTCCTACTGTTTAAGTGTGACGATTGTGTCTGATTAAAGCAATCATTAACTCTTTATGACTTTTTATAGATTTTCAAAATCATATTATTTTGTTGTTGGAATGATGATATTATTTATTATTATATTTGTACTTTTGTTTCTATGTATAAAGTATAGAAATAAACCTACTCAATAAAACATCATATTGCACAGTTGATCATGATCACACTAACTTTGATTGACGTTTACAGGCCACACCCCTTTCACACCCACAATAGATATACCACACCCCTTTTGTTTGTCATCAGTGACTTAAGACATGTCAATCAAATATAATAAAACAATTATGGCACTTCTATACTCATCAATATGGGGTTTAACGGAGCGCAAAAGATAATATTGAACTCGGGGTAAACCCTCATTCAATATTACTTTATTGCTCCGTTAAACCCCATATTGATCTCGTGGAAGTGCCATAATTGTATATTATCAGCTTTTGCAATTGATATTTTATATGATCTTTAACTGTTAAAAAATTAATTTCGAAAACAAGAACTTACATAAATTTGTTATGACTTACACAACTTATTGTTTTTAATAAAGTGTTAAAATAATAAAAGTATTTCTAATAAGTTCTGAACTTCCGTCAAAATATTACTTAGTTTTCATCAGAAAGTTGATTATACAACTGTCTGATAAAAAAAATCAAGAATAAAGTCGTTTCGTTCCAAAAAAGACTGAATATTTTGAAAAACAAAATCACTAGTAAACATTCTTTTTTATTTAAGGTAGTAGACCCGCGGTAGGGGGCATAACTCCCTTTTCTCCACAAAATACCTTTTTGATTTGTATGAATAAAATAAACGAATTACAATATTTATCGTTAATAGAAATAAAATATTCATGTTATCATGAAACTACACCCCTTTTATAAAAACTTCCAAGTGTCTACATTAAAATATCTAGGTTTTAAATGTCATCCTAAAGATATTAAAATAAATGAAACTCAGATTTTCGGAAAGGGATGAACTTTTTTCTGCTTTTGACGTTCAGAATTAAGAAATTTTAGACTTTTTATGAGTTTTCATAACATTGTGAAATTTTTTTTTATAAAATTTGATATAAGGCCATATCAAATTAATTAATAGATTTTCATCCCCAACCGCCCCAATTTTTCTAAGCTCAATTTTTTTTCACTTATTCAGAAATTTTCTTTAAATTCCTATCAATTTTAGTGAAAAAAAAATATCCGACATGCATGCGGTAAAAGACTGTAAACTTTGCTTTCGACTAATATTCAAATTGTCCTCTGTCAGCTTTACATATATTTCGGTTTATAATTTCAAAACGTTTTGATTTGATCTGCCATGAGGAGACATAAGCTGTCGAAATGGTCATATGCAAAAACTAAATTAACAATAACTTCGGTATTTTGATAGTTTTTAAACGAAATTTATCAAAATTATATTTTGCAAGTTTTAAAATAAAATCTATCCTTCGTGCCAGAACTGAAGTACTAGCCGATGGGGTTTGTGTACTTGCCGATGGGAATTGTGTACTTGCCGATGGTGTTTGTGTAGTTGCCGATTGGGTTTTTGTACCTGCCGATTGGGTTTGTGCATTACCCGGGGGACTTAAAGGACTAACAGTACAAAAGGAAAAACGTAGAATTGAACAGATTTCAACAGACCAGTCTCAAAAATTACAATTACTTGAAATAAATTTACCAAAAAAACAATTCAAATTAGAATCAAAGTAGTTTAAATAAATTTCAAAATTAAATGAAACGTGTCTTTTCTAAAAATGTAATTATGGATAATACTGTTAACCGGGAAATTTTTGCGCCGTCTTTATTTCGCGGTAAATTGACAGGATTTTATTTCGCACAGTTTTGAATTCGCGCTGCCAAATTGCACACCATTGACTTTAATAATAGTCATGCATTATTGCGCGCCGTTTTATTTTCGCGCTTCCTTTCCAAACGCGAAAATCGCGAAAATAAACTGCCCCGAAAATGTCCCGGTTTACAGTACTATAAATTAAGTCCAGTCGTAAAACTGGTTTTAAAATTATACAGCAATGACCATTTACTTGCATAGAAAGTTACCTTAAAATTATAACATTGAATTCTGAAATGTTGGCTACTAATACTTTCTACATCTACTCAGATACCAAATTGCTCATTTGCATCATTCCAACTATTTGTCAGGCACAGACAGTTACAAGTAAGATAAAGAATGATTTTTTAAGTCTTTATTTTTTAATCTGGTCCAACATCAAAATTCCCTTGTATTTGAACAGATCTTATGACCATTGCCTCAGTTTGGTTATGATTTGACTGGTAGTTTCTGAGAGAAGATCTTTGAATGTCTTTTCCATAGGATCCAATGTTAAAACTATGTTACCCGCTGGCAGCCATCTTGGATGAGGTACGGACCTGCTGGATACCTTTTTGGAAGGGACCATCAAAGGAACAGTGTGCCTAAGTTTGGTTGTGAATGGACTTGTAGTTCTAAGATCTTTGAATGTCTTTTCCATGACGTCCATGGGTAAAACTTTGCGGCCTTTTTGGATAAGTAATGGGCCTGCAGGATACAATCTTTAAAGGGAACCATCCAAGGACTATTGTGAAAAAGTTTGGTTATAATTGGCCGAATTGATTTCATAGGAGAAGATTGTTGAATTAAAAGTTTACGACGGACACCGGACGCCAAGTGATGTCAAAAGTTCACCCATAGCATAGGCAGGCGAGCTTAAAATTAACACATTTTGAAAGACGTCATTTAACTAATTGACAGTTGAAAGTGTGAATCATTTAACATTATTGAAAAATTAACATATTTTGAAAGACGTCATTCAACTAATTGAAAGTAGGTAGTGTAAATCATTTAATTCTATTGAAAAATTAACATATTTCGTTTGACGTCTTTCAATTTACAGTTAGACAACAGACAGCCTTAAGACTTCATTATATTTGAAGGCGTTAATCGTCTATTTTTTTTTAAAAATTGGCACATTTTGTTTGACGTCTTTTAACATGCAGTACTATACCGGACAGACTTTTATATTAAAACTCATCTTAGAGAAAAAATATTAGAGAAAATGTTAACAATTATCAAAATGAATCTTTATGGAAAGAAGTACTACTGAATGTTGTTTAAAAGATATAAATGATACGAATAAAATACATTGCTGCTGTTGGATGTTACAGCTTTCTTTGCACTATCTCTTCCAGGTTCAAATTTCCTTTATTCTAAACAAGATTATGTGTCTAACGGACAAATGCCCTGACTTACAACTGTTATACATGTATTTAATAATAAGTAAAGTTGATTGCATGGATGTATTTTTATTATGATTTTTATTTAATTATATTCTTATGGGAATTTAATAAAGTCTCATGATAGCATACATCCTTCACAGAAATTAAAACCTCAGGATAAAACCTTTTTTCTGTGACAGTGAAAAGCATGAAATTGGTTGCATGAGTAAATAATTGTCATGTTTTTCAAGTTATCTTATTCTAATGTGTTTTTATATAAAGTTTCATGATAATAGCATACATCCGTCACAAGAAAAAAACTATAACCTGAGAGCAAACCTCATAGGATACCCGATTTTCCATGATCAGTAAAGCATGAAGTTGGTAGTTTGAATAAATTTTTATTATGAATTTTGTTAAAATAACCCTCATGTGTATTTAAATAAAGTTTCATAAAAAAGCATACATCCTTCACAGAAAAAACTTAAACCCGAGAATAAACCCCATATTATCCCCCTTGTTTCCATAATCAGTGAAGCCTGGAGTTGGCAGCTTGATGAATTTTTATTACGATTAATGTTTAATTATACCCTAATGAGTAAAAGTTTCATGATAATAGCATACATCCTTCACAGAAAAAAAAACTGCAACAGTAAATTAACTTGGGACGGACGTACTTACGAACCCAAACATCAATGCCCCCCTTTCTATCGTAGGCAGGGCGTAAAAAAAACCTTTGTAATGACTGTCTCATGTGCATTTGCTCAATCTCCATTTATTGAATATTGAATTACTGAATTAATATTCCGAAATACTGGCCACTCGACCACTCTTGTTATACATTTGTAATAATTTACAAAATTTAAATTCTATTATCTAGATTCAAATTTCTGATTGAAAAATGATTGGTTTAAATGAATTGGACGATTTAAAGCAACTATCAAATTACTGAAGGTCTAAGGATTTCAAGTTTTTTTTTTTCTTTTTTAAAGAGATCATATTTTCTTTCACGATTATTTATTACTGTGGCTGAAAATAAAATTTTTAACAAAATGAAAGCGTTACACGGTAAAGAAAACTGCAAAATAAGTTGTTTTTGATTCTTCATCAATTCATGTTTTTTCAACTAAATTGAAATGAAAACAAGATTCTAAGATTAAGTAATATTTCTTCAGTTACTTGTCTTTGTAGTTACTGAAAATTAGTTGCATTATGAAATATTTCCATGGTAATTATTGCATTTGTTTGAATTAAAAACTATGAAAGTGTATACTAGTTGTAATAACACAGCAAAAAATTAAATAGTTTGTAGTCCAGTCATGAAAAATTAAAAAACGGGCTCATTTTTTTTTAAATGAGAGTAATAACAAAATTACCGAAGAGAGTGGCCAAGAGCCGAAGTCCATGACACAAAATGCAAATCAGATGGAAACCACAGGCAAAATTGTCGACCGCAATGGTCCTGACTTAGTTAAGGCATTCCAAAAGAAATGGTGGGTTAAACCGGTTTTATTGCTTCCCGAACCTCCCCTTCCATTGCGGTAGTGTCCGGTAGCATCTCAACAGCAATTGCCATTGAAAAGTCGTAGAGAGTTACAAGAAATGATCATCCCGGTTTTAAGTAAAGAAATATAGTTTCTACAACGAGAACTCAGTTGATTATGAAATTTCTTACATCGAGGTAAATAAATTTTGCAAATGTTTGAAAACGAGGCTTGCCGAGTTTTTAAACATTTGAAAATTTATTTAAGAAGATGTGAGAAATTTCATAATTAACGTGTTTAAGTTGTAGAAAATGTTTCTCTAATGACATAATGTAAAACACCGAGGATTATGTTCCGAATAGATTTGGCGGGAAATTCCACGCGAGTTGTTCTCTCACTAGTGACGAGAAATATTTTTATCACATCGGTAAGGCGTTGGTTAAATTTGCTACAAATTAGAGAAAGAATCTTAAATGATAGTTCGGACTGAAACTTCAATTTTTTTCCACATGGGACTGATATCTAATTAAAAACTTTTCAATGATCGTATGAGACGGAATTTTTTTAAGCCTTGATTAATAAGGCAGTCACAGAGATAACTGTGTGTAATGACAAAGTCTGTATAATTTGTGTAACGTATAAGCTGTGTAACATATACTCCGTAAACAGGAGAAGCTGGAATATTACTGTCCACGTTAGTGAAATTGATAATTTTGAAATTGAAATCGTCCCTTTTGTCTTACATTTTAGTACCGAAATGACCATTTTCGTCAAATTCGAGATGTAAGTCCAAAAATGTTGTAGATCTATTGGTTTCTGTCGTTTCCTTTATCTCTAGTTTTTGCTGATATATTTAGCAGAAGATGCATTATTGATGGAAAGAAAATCATCAATATATCTGTAAGTGAGATTGAAGGATCCAGCGTCTTTTATTTTATGATCATGTATGAGTCTCTGAAGAAATTTAGTCTCGTAAGAATAGAAAAACAAGTGTGCAAGTAGAGGTCACAATTAGTACCCATTGGTATGCCAACTTGCTGTTGATATGTAACACTTACAAATATAATATCAGTTAGAAAATCAAGCATACTGCAGACCTGTTTTCCTTTTAAGTTGGTTTTTGAAAAAAAATGGATTTATTACCTAATACCACATTTTTTTAATCGGCAAAGGCTTTTCGAATGGTACGTTTGATTCGTGATTTTATTTTATCATGATTAAGTGTGGTATACAGCGTGGAAAAATCAAATGTTTTGAGAGAATATATGTGGGAAAATGAACGGTATTTAAGATTATCTTACACTTGTTACGACAAAGGGTTCACTTTTCATTGTTGTTTATCATTTTTGCATTTTGGGATGAGAATGTGTTAATACAGTAATCGCTAGTAAGAAATTTAGAATGATCAAAAAGTATTAGTGTAAACAATATTTATTCAGTAAACAAGCAAGTATAAATAAATAGATACAATACATTACAATTAGGATTCAGAAACAAGCTAATAAGCTTTTATAAATCTGTCTACTACAAAATATACACGATAATTATACTAACAAATACATAGGCATGCTCTAATCATTGATACACAAAAGTTGCAAAGAATTAAATGTCCTTTTTCATAAATAATAACTGTAATAATCATTAAAAGAAATTTCAAAGATGAAATGCAGAATATGATATATCAAGACGTAAACCGTTTTGTTTTTATTACATAAGTGTGTATCAATCGAAATAAGTCAATGTTTTGGTTATCAGATAGATCCCTAGATCCAAATAGTAGAACTTTATAGTCAACTGTTATAGGAAGGCCTGTAAGCGGAATTAATAAATCTTGTCTAAGTTTTGAATAGAGAGGTATTTGCTTTTGACTTCTACACAGGCAAATGTGCCACGCATGAAATTCATGTAAAAAACGTATGAATTTCATGCGTGCATCTACGCGCGTATAAAAGACGAAACGAGCTACGCATGATTTTCGCATGAAATTTTTCGCCTGAATTTCATGTAATTTTCATATGAATATCAGATGTAAATTAGTACGCATGATTTACATGCGTGCTAAGAACGCCTGAATTTCATATGTGGCTCGATTCATCTTAAATTCATGAAATTAATTTCGTGCGTATTTAAGGCGTGGCTCAGTTCGCATGAAAATCATGAAAATTTTGTATATACCACCAGTACTGTATTCAGTTAAATAGATGAGTCTTGATTTTGGGGGTGTTGCCTCATAGTTTGGCTGTTTTCCTTTGTACATATTATGTTCTTTTCTGTATATGTATTCTGTAGTTGTTTAATGATTTTCAATACTGTTTGTAAAACATCCATGATATCAGTTTCATACAGATATATTACAGATCAATAGTACCACTGAAATTATAGGCCCATATATGACATCAATATTGCCGCTGATTCACCCTGTAAAAGGACATAAAATTGAGCATCACAAAGTATTGATAAAACAGGGCGTGACAACAAGTCCGTATAACAGGTTGCCATAATTACCGTAACCAATATAACGGATTTAGACAATTCATCCGTAAAGGTCATTTGACATTATACACCTAAAACATTGCATAAATTTTACATGGATAATATTATACACAGCTATGTTTGAAACAGAACTCTAAATATACAATCAAAAAACAGTGCTTTATTTTACAACCACATGTACAGTGTTTCAGAGGTGACCTGATACCATCATTTTTGGCAACAGCTAAACCTTTTTTACAAATTGACAGAAAAATAGGTTTATTTAAATTAATCAATAGTTACTGTATTCTGATGAATAGAAATTGAACAATGACCAGTCATACTTGGAGAAGTCCTACTTTTCACCCTTTCCCATCTATCATTAATCAATTACAATAGCGAATGAGGAACTTAAATGGACCTATTTTTCTTTCAACTTGTCAACTTGTAAAACTGTTTGAGCTGTTAGTACAAATTTGGTATAAGGTCACACTTGAAACATTTTTTTGTGGGACTTTTTTGTAAATCTAACATGTATTGTACAATAAGAGTACTAACAATCTTTGTATAGTACTACTAATGTACCTCTAATCTTTGTACAACACAAACAGTCAATTATATATTTACAAAAGGTGTTACTAATACTATATGTACAATAGATAAGAAGTACAAAATAACTACTTGTGGTGAAACATAATACCATTTTTAATTGTACATGAAAAAAGTATTGTTGCAAAATAGATGTGTATAATATGATCCACATAAAAATTTGTAACGTTTTGAGAACATAATCAACATGACTTATAAAATCTGGAACATGAGCCCTTTTTGTTGACGTTTCTTTTAAAGATATATAGTATTCTTCATAAAAAAATACAAGACCTATAAAAATATGTCATTGGTTAATATCCTGTTTTTGTTCGAATGTAAATGATTCTAAAATCATTGTGTTTGTGTCTTGCTGTGATTTACATTTTGTAGTTGGCCGAATACTGGAGATTGTTACATGTATCTCTATCTAGAATAGAAAATGCTCAAAAGCAGTATTAAGTACCCACGGCCATGTCTATATCAGAAATTATATATTTTNAGTGTAACTTACAGTGTAAACATTTATTGCTATTTGTATGAGTTTCCTTTCGTCTCAGTATCACTTAACAGGCCTTTATACAAAAATATCAGGTCACTGGCAAAATGTTAGGAGCAGGTTGCTTTGCCTTGGCACTACTTGACTGTTCACTATTCATGTGACGAATGCAATTTTATAAAATTGTAGAAAGAAAGATATAAAGCATGTCCTGCTCTGTATACAACACCCATAAAAACTTTCAGCCAGTCAATCCAGGGTAAAGACAAAACCGGTAATATCAAATAATTACTCTTTATTCTCTGACGGAAAATATTTTGACAGTGAAGTCAATTCAGTGAAGTGTAGTCAATTTGTCTGTACACTCAATGTAACCCATTGTCAGGTCTGTCCCATATATAATGTATATTCCTCATCAGTTTTGTAAACAATGAAAACAGGCAAAAAACGACAAAATTTGTGAAATACCTCCTAATAATAAGCAATCTGGTTTCATTTTGCCATGTTATAGCATTAATTGTTCTACAGAACAAAGCAAAAAGACGATATGGATATTGTGGAATTTATGTCACCCCTATTAAGCATATAATATGTGAATTGGAAAAAATAAGAGGAAATCATAAACAATTCACACACTATTTATATTAATAATATATAAATATCACAAAGATTCAATTAGTCCATAATGTCCATGTAATTCTTCATCACTAATAATGTTCTTCATTGGCTCCTAAAAAGACAAAAACAAAATCCATATTTAATAAGTATGGTATCATCAACTCTTTAAATAATTTGGTCAACCAATCATTTTGAAAATGACGGTTAACAAACAATATTCAACACGAATTTTGAGGTCGCAAAAGTATGGCAAACATTTTATCAATTTACACTTAACCTTCATCTTCTACAATTTTGGAAATAAAAGACGAATTTGAAAATTTTGTGAAAGAAAGGGCAATAACTCCTACAAGGGTTTTGGGTTTTTCTTCAAAATTTCAGGGTGGTTAGGTCTTGATATGCTGAACCTTTTTGCAATTTATACTTGACCTCTATCTGTTACACTTTATGAAAGAAAAAATAAAAAATGCAAAAAATTTGAAAATTTTGTGGAAAAAGGGCTATATCTTCAAGAAGGGTTTCAAGATTTTCTTTAAAATTACAAGATAGGTAGATCTGACCATACTTATCATTTGCACCCTGTCAGATTTTTGATATCTGTAATGATTTTCAAGTTATCTGGTCAAAAACTGCAATTTACCCGTATGTTCTATTTTTAGCAATGGCGGCCATGTTGTTCGATCAGCCGACTAATCGGACAAAATCTGGAAACTGCAATCTCTGGTGATGCTTCAGGCCAAGTTTGGTCAGCAGTTTCAGAGGAGAAGATTTTTGAAATTGTTGACGGACAACGGACAGACGGACGCAAAGTGATAGCAAAAGCTCACATGGCCTTTAAGGCAAGGTGAGCTAAGAATGAATAAAATTACAAACATTTCACCAATAAAGAATAATTATTAGTATTTTTGTTTAAAGCAAGACAAGGATTAAAAAAGGATAAAAGAAAAAGGTGTGAAAAACTGATGTGGGACTGATGCACAGACAGACCGAGCACAAACCTACATTTCGCTTCGGATATCACTGGTAGGGGACTTATAATTACTTAAATGAATCTTACTGTTTTGCATGGCAACATATTCAAAAGTCAATTCCACTTATAATTATGAGCAAAACTTACTCAAATCAAATTATTCTGATATTGTTTGTAGCACTCAGTTCCTCCCATTTATCAATCACTTCAGTGTAAGTGTTCTTGTAGCAGTCCTGTCATGTAGCCTCTAAATTAGAAATAAGATTTTAAATAATTAAAAGCTCAATATTTTACTTAATAGATGCATTAAAGGTGTATTTATCTTGCAACAAGATGTGTTTGTGAAACACTACATATGCCCTCAGATTCTACAGTAAAATATTTGAAATACCCAATTTTACCCCTTTTTGACCTCTGTGACCTTGACCTTTGACTATTTTTTGCATATTTGTGTTCCTCTTGACAAGACCTATACACTTGCCAAGTATTAAAAGTCTATTATACATAGTTCAAAAGTTGTTTATTACCAAAAAACACCCAATTCAAC
The DNA here is from genome assembly GCA_002080025.1 of Modiolus philippinarum. Lineage (NCBI taxonomy): Eukaryota > Metazoa > Mollusca > Bivalvia > Mytilida > Modiolidae > Modiolus > Modiolus philippinarum. The sequence goes on from MJUU01066784.1 coordinate 23,134, forward strand.
CCCTTTATTCTGAAACAGATGATCCCCCTTGGGCCTCTTGTTTACTGCAATGGTTTTGATTGTTTAATGTATCTGTTTAAGCATGCTATAAGAAACCTACAGAAAAATACTGCATCAAGATCCGACAAAAATTTTTAAAATTCTTTTTTTTTCCATTTGTCCCCCTTTGGGCCTCTTGTTTCTCAAAAAAGGTAAACACTACTTCAAATCTGTTGAATACTTCAGTTGCGCAATTTTATTAGCAATAACATAAAACAAACCCCGTCTCAATAGGATAAATAATAAGGATTCTACGGTAAAATATGTGAAAACAGCCAATTTCACCCCTTTTGATCTTTGTGACCTTGACCTTTGACCTGACCTCATTTTTTTGGGCTGAATTTTTTTCCATTTGTCCCCCTTTGGGCCTCTTGTTTCTCAAAAAAGGTAAATGCTACCTCAAATCTGTTGAATACTTCAGTTGTGCAATTTTATTAGCAATAACATAAAACAAACCCTGTCTCAATAGGATAAATAATAAGGATTCTACGGTCGAATATGTGAAAACAGCCAATTTCACCCCTTTTGACCTTTGTGACCTTGACCTATGACCTGACCTCATTTTTTAGGGGCATACTTATGTTCCTCTTGACTAGACCTAAACACTGAAAAGTCTATCTTACATAGTTCAAAAGTTATAGTTTTGGATGCACAGACAGACACACAGACAGGACAAGAACAATATGCCCCCTGATCCTCGATCTAGGGGCATAAAAAAATATGTAACACACATTTCTATTATATGATGAACATTTTCAGGGTGTAAAAGACATGATTGGTAGTGAAAGCCAATTGCAATGTCATGTTTCAAATGTATATCTACTGATCGATCTACTTTATTTCAAAATCAAATTCAGATAATGATGTCTTTGAACATGTTAAAAGGTTTTTAATGAAATATGTTTCACCTCCTGTTTTTGTTGTAAAGTACATGAACATCTGACAAGCCTATACATGGGGATTTTTGGTTCCCAATACTCCGTATTGCCAATAAGTAACTCCATGCTTTTGAAGAGGAATAATATTCCCTATTAACACCTTGAGAAGTGAAGCTTATTTTCTATTCATATTCTTTTAAGGGAGTACGAGCCTCAGATTTTCAGAAGCATTCGATATCCTCGGGTTTTATCCATTCAAACAGTGTTAAAATTTTTTGCACATGGTTCATATTTTCTTGGTCATAGGTCACTTTAAAATGTATAAAATAGACAGTGTGGAAAATTGAATCAACTTCCATATTTCAGTGCATATTTATACATCTTATTCAAATTCAAGGAAAACTCTAGAGAGAACTGTTTCCCGCCAAAATTTTGACGTCTTATATCTCAAAAATTCCTTCATGGATTTTCAAAATTTTTTCTCAAGTTGTTCCATTAGCAGTGCTCTTCAAAACAAAAGGTCAGAATTTTAATTCTAATTACAAAATTTCTGACACTCGTACTCCCTTAAGTAGAGTTCAACTTCCATGGCTTGAACTGCAATAGCTAAAACACCATGGATGTCTGGACCCCTTTATCTGGCATCTTTGTAATTCAACCTCGGTACCTGGAACTTCCCTTGGCCCTTTTGTGTGTTATGCCATCAAAGTTAAACTGTGTGGATAAGACAATTTTGCACATAAAAACTTAAAATTTCCCAAACTTCAATGTCAGAGACTGAAGGTAATTTTAAAGCACTGCATTACAACTGCTTTATAGCTGATGCATTTAAAAGATTCAGAATTTATGACTGGACTGACACCTGGCACAAGATGAATCATTGGTAGCTTGAAGTGGGTATTGTGCACATTTTTTTGTAGGATTCACAACTCGATAATGCAATTCATTTTTATGGAACTTTTTGGTTCTGTTAACCTGTGAAGTAATAATCTAAAAAATTGATGGGTGTTCCATCGGACACTTGTGTGTCGCCTGCACTTTAAAAGAGCCATTTTTGACTCAGTTAACCTTTACAAACTGTAAAATCAAATTCTAAGTATCAGGTATATGGCTGGATCAGGAGAGAAAACATATCATGTAAATTTGTTTAGAATATGAATTATAATTTTGAAGGTCTTGCAGATAAATAACCAAATTAACATATGAGCTATTTTTGCTCAGTGAACCTCTAAAATCTGCAAAATTGATATTTTAAGTATCAGGTGCACAATTAAATCAGGTGAACAACTTATACTGCAAGTTTGGTTGGAATATGACTGACAGTTTTGAAGGAGTTCAAGATTAACCTGTTTTTAACCAATTGAATAAACTGAGAAAAGTGTAACGAAAATTTGTACCATTTACCATATTTGTTGAAAATATTCCAAGTCGGTAAACAGGAAGTAGATGTCATACAGAAATGAATTTGATGAGTGCAGTATGGGATCCCATACCAAAGTCACATACAAAATTTCAAGTGGCTGTGATAAGTAGTGTTACGAAAACTTGTAGCATCGGCTTTATTTGATGAAAATACTCCAAGTCGGTAAACAGGAAGTGGATGCCCGACAGACCTGAATTTGATAAGTGCAATATGGGACCCCAAACCAAAGTCACACTCACAATTTCAAGTGGCTGTAATTTGTAGTTGCTGAGGCCTAAGAAAATAAATTGTGTGTTTGGGATAACATGGTTTTCAAAGTTAGGTAGGGTAGGTAGGAAATTTTTTTTTTAATATTTTTTTTTTACATTGTAGTAATGGAGGAACATTTCTAACTTTAACAGTGCTTGTTGTAAAATAGGCAAAAAAAGTTAGGGTAGGCATAAAATTTTAGGTAGGGTCGGGTTACCCTAAACTCACAACTTTTTTTT
>MJUU01066787.1:7806-29144 GCA_002080025.1 Modiolus philippinarum
AGTCGTTATAACGAGATAAAAATAAAACACCACCTGGCACTTACGGACTTCCGTACGATGACAATGGAACATCGAGAACATTTTTAAAAAAATGTTTTAATTGTATATAATTACTTTCAAACAGTCGTGTAACGGATTTGTTCATTTTGCAACATCCTCGAGTGGTGGAAAAAATAAAGTGATGAATCAAATATTACATAAAATGGATCATTTCAAAAATGTAACAAATACATACTTGGGTGATGGTCTTCTCTTCTGCATTTTCGTTTTTCGTCGATTATTTACAACTAAAGCACCCGAAATATTGTTTGATATGACCAATCTTTTTTCACGTACTAAAATCGCAACGTTGCCTGGTTGTGTTATTATGACGTGGGTTCTTTCAGGGTGTATTACGTCCATATTCGCAGCATGTCGTGGAAAGGTCGTTAATAAATCAAAATTACAACGCATCAGTAAGTTGGGGTCTGCAGATGGCCATTCCTCTTCAGCGCAGAAAACAAGAGGCTCTCAAGAGCCTGTATCGCTCACCTGGACCATAGCCAATACATAAAGTCAAATAAACTTCTATGTTAAAGGGTCTTTTTTTCAAACCATGTAAACAAACCTTATGTTATATGATCTAACTTGAATAAACTTTTTTCCCTATAGCCTGCCATCTTGGACAAGGGATGGATCTGCAGGACACAACTTTAAAGAAAATTAAGTGTTGTTCCAAAGTTTATTTCCAACTGGCCAGATAGTTTTAAAGGAGAAGATTTTTTAAGGTACTCCAACATTAAACTATGTTTCCAATTGATAGCCAATCTCATAGGGACTTGATTTAGTTTTGTTCTAACTAACCCAGTTGTTTCAGACGAAAAATTCTTTGTATGCTTTTTCCTTAGGGTTCAGTAATAAATTATGTTCCCCCTGGGCAGATAAGCACCAAAGTAACAATGCTTAGTCAGCATCTCACAAGCATTTCAGTAATGCCATGTTTATTTCATATCTATTTTATGCAAGATGCATATAAGTCTAATTGGAACAGTCTTTGCAGACTACCTAGAAACTGCTGCTTCATTAATGAAAACAAACTTTTGTTAGGTGAGAACAGACCCTTGACACCGTTTACTTTATATACAAAAATTATTATTATGTATATAAAGGTAAGAATTATGAAAATATTTTTGTAAAAAAATGTATAAATTTGTACAAAAACGTCTACTAGTATTTTGCTCTTGATTATGGCAGAAATAAATGTTTTTAATAAAGTGATAGCAAGGAATTTCTCTAAAACTTAAAAGAGAAAAGTTATTCAAAGAAGATTTGAAAACATAATTTAAAGGGAGGTAACCCATAATAAAAAGGGATGAAAAACAGGCAATAACTCCTACACAGACATTTGGATTTTTCTTCAAAATTTCAGACAGTGTAGAACTTGATATGCTGAATATTTTTTCCAATTTACATATCACCTTTTTCTGTCACAGTTTTTGAAATAAAAAATTTTAAAAAATGCATAAATTTTGATAATTTTACGGAAAAAGGGCTGTAACTCCTAGACAGTTTTTTTCTTAACTTTGCAGGGCAGATAGACCTTGGCATTCTGAACAATTTTACACTTGTTAGATTTTCGTTACCTGTAATGGTTTTCCAGTTATTGGCTAAAAACTTCAATTTACCCTTGTGTTCTTTTTTAGCAACAGAAGCCATGTTTTTCATTGGATCATAATAAAATTAATATCGTTTGTAAGAAACATGTCATATAAGATGATTACTATAAAGTTTCAAACGAATCCTTCTAAGTGATGGTAAAAGCTCACCCTGGCAAAGCCAGATGAGCTAAAAAAAAACAACCACATTGGACACCACTAAAATGAAATTTATGAAAAAACTAATAATAGCCTTGGTAGTAGTCTGTATATAAGTTTGTATAATCTAAATGAAAAACAGCCAATTAAAGATTGCGATCCCCCCGCTCCCCCTTTTTGGACACCACCCCTTGTAAAAAAAACAAGTGTTTTTGAAACTAAATTAATCATCGTAACTGTAAAACACCAAAAAGATATGGTTGCTAGGTAGAATTATGAAAAAAATAATGGGTCTTTGAGAGCTTCAGGAACTTTACCAAAATTAGAATCAAGGTGCTCTGCAATCCGACTATGGAAAACGATCACTGATACTATAAGGCATCAAAAAAGATATGGTTGCTAGGTAAAATTCCAAAAAGAAATCGGTCTTTGAGAGTTTCAGAAAATTTACCAAAATAAGAATCAGTTTTTTGCACTCTGATTATTGAAATTGATCTTCACTACTGTAAGGAATTATAAAAGATATGGTTGCTAGGTAGAATTCAAAAAAAAAAACAGTAGGTCTTTGAGAGTTTCAGGAAATTTACCAGAATAAAAATCAAAGATTTTTGCAATCTGACTATTGAAAATCATCATTGAAACTATAAGGCATCAAAAAAGATATGGTTGCTACGTAAAATTCCAAAAAGTAATTGGTCTTTGAGGGTTTCAGGAAATTTACCAAAATTAGAATCAAAGATTCTTGCAACCTGACAGTTGAAATTCATCCTTATTGAAAAAGATATGGTTGCTAGGTAGAATTCCAAAAAATAATGGGTCTTTGAGAGTTTCAGGAACTTAACCAAAATTAGCATAAAAGTTTTTTGCAATCTGACAGTTGAAATTCATCCTTAAAACCTTTAAATAATTGAAAAAGATATGGTTGCTAGGTAGAATTCCAAAAAATAATGGGTCTTTGAGAGTTTCAGGAAATTTACCAAAATTAGAATCAAAGATTCTTGCAACCTGACAGTTGAAATTCATCCTTTAAACCAAAAGATATGGTTGCTAGGTAGAATTCCAAAAAATAATGGGTCTTTGAGAGTTTCAGGAACTTTACCAAAATTAGAATCAAGGTTTTTGGAAAACCGACTATTGAAAATGATCATTAAAACTATAAGGCATCAAAAAAGAATTGGTTGCTAGGAAAAATTCCAAGAAATAATTGGTCTTTAAGAGTTTCAGGAAATTTACCAAAATTAGAATCATATTTTTGAAATCCTAGTGTTCACACTAGTTGATGACATTACAAAGTTGCTTAATTATAAAACTTCATGTTGGAATTTCAAAAATTATTAGTCTTTGATATTTTCAGGAAATTTACCAAATTTGGCACTTGGGTCTAAATTCCAAAAGCTTAGAACGTATTCAGAGAGCAATTCCAATAATTCCTCATGAAAACATAAACCACAAAATCGAAATTATACATAGAGTTCCAGTCGTTCTGATGAGTACTAATTGTGTAACATTTTTTGGCCCCTTAAGGGCATGCCCCCAGGGGTCATGCCAAAACTCCACTATCATCAGTAAATGAGATGCATATAATTGAACTTGCATACAAAGTTTCAGCTTCCAAACATGAATACTTCAGATATCTCGAAATACATTTTCGCTCATTTTTCCGCCCTGAGGGAAATTTCAAAATTCCGAAACCATTGGCACAGACAACTTTTATAGTGTTACTTATACCCTTATTACAAGGTTTCTGCGATTTAAGGTGTAAGAGGAGTTCCAGCGGAATCGATTTTTTCGTTTTTGGACCCTCTAGAGGCCATGCCCTGAGGAGTCATACCAAAGTTCCGACACCCTCTGTGAAGTTGCTACATAATATGTGAGTCGAGTTTCAACAGTGCGCTACTTCAGATCATACTCTAGTATGGTGCCAAGTTTCAAATTTGTATCTCTTATAGTTCTAGAGCTATCGGGGAGCATTACAAACGTACGTACGCACGTACGTACGTACATACGGACGGACTGCATTACATAATCCCCCCGCTTTCGCTAAGCAGGGGGGATGGTAACTATAAACAGGTTTCTTTGTAATGCTTGTATAACCTTGTTATTATGCAATGTTTCTTATATCTGTGTTATATTTGTATCATCGGGGTTTTGTGTATGACATGTGTCAAAAGAAAAAAAACCAAGAAAAAAAATCACGCAAAATTTGTATCATTACTTTTTATATCTGTATCATGATGTTTCTCATGATTCTGTGTGATATCTGTATCATCATGTTTTTGTGTAATGTCTTTTTAATGGCTGTACCCATGTAATGTCTGTTAACAACGTACTCATGTGAAATTTTCTCAGTAACAAGTTGATCTTAAATTTTCCCATTAACTATGATTTGTGCAATGTCTGTATTATCACGTTTTTGGGTAAATCCGGGCATGTCTCTTCATTTCTGTGGTATAATTTCCGTATCATTATGTTTATGTGTAATTTCTGTGTTACCATGTTTATGTGATATGTTTATGTTTGTATATATTAGAGGCAATGAAAGGATATGGACCACATAGATAAACTCTTCAGATAAATGGTAGAACCAAGCAATGGAATGTACGCTTTTATTGTTGTTCTTCATCTTGAAGTCACCACGTCTTCAAATTTGCTCATACCTCGTAGTAAGTTCAAGACGACCCCGAACAACGGCAAAGTGCGCTAAAAATCACTGTCATCCTTGTGCCAGACAAAAGTATTAGTGTCTCAAGCCAGGTAACGATTAAACCTTATAGAAAAACACAGGGGACTCATCAAATCAATCGGAAGAAAACCTGGTCTTATAAAATAGTGAGATGACTGTGTCATGTTTCTTTGTAATTTGTTTTACCATGTTTTGTGTGATCTCTGTATCACCATGTTTTGTGTGATCTCTGTATCACCATGCCGGTTTAGTGTGATCTCTGTATCACCATGTTTAGTGTGATCTCTGTATTATCATGTTTAGTGTGACCTCTGTATAGCCATGTTTTGTGTGTGTAATCTCTGTATCACCATGTATCACCATGTTTTTTGTGTTATCTCTGTCACCATTTTTTTGTGTAATCTCTTAATCAACATTTTTTGTGTTATCTCTGTCATCATCTCTTTGTGAAATCTCTGTAGCTCCATATTTTGTATAATTTCTGTTTCACCATGTTTTTGTGTAATCTCTGCACTGTTATGTTTTTAGTAATCATCGTATTACCAGCTTTTGTGTAATCTTTGTATCACAATGGTTTTGTGTAATCTCTATATCCCCATGTTTCTCTTTTATCTCTGCATCATTTGAATTCTGTGTTATCTCTGTATTGCCACGTTTTTGTGTTATCTCTTTATCACCAGTTTTGAGTGTAGTCTCTGTAACACCATGTATTGGTGTAATATCTTTGAATCACCATGTTTCTGTGTCATCTCTCTATTATCATGTTTTTTATCTCTATATTACCATAGTTTTGTGTAATCTCTGTGTTGCCATGCTTCTGTGTAAATTCAGCATCACCATGATTTTTTGTAGAATCCCGGAATCATGTAATCTCCATATTACTATGTTTTTGTGCAATATCTGTTTTAGGGACTGACCATTTAACTTGAAAGGGGGTGTTATGGTTTTTTTTTAAGACAGATTTTTTTTTCGCGCGAATAACTAGTATAAACAGAATATTTTTTTTTGAAAATAAATATTGTTTTTTGGGGGAACAGAAAGCCCCCTACAGAATATTTTTTTCATCATTTTTGAATCCAAAATATTTTTTTTCACATAAAATCAGTTTCAGAATATTTTTTTAGCCCCCTTCAGGTTAAATGGTCGGTCCCTTACCATGTTTTTTGTATCATCTCTTAACAAACGTTTGTGTAATCTCTGCATTGCCATGTTTTTGTGTAATTTCTGTATCCCCATATTTTTTGTGTGATCGCTGTAGCAACATGTTTTTGTGATCTTTGTTTCACCATGTTTCTGTGTAATTTCTGTATCACCATGATTTTGCATAATCTCTGTAACACCATGTTTTTTAAATCTCTGTATTACATGTACCATTTTTTGTGTAATCACTAAATTAGGCGATAATAAGTTTTTGCAAAGCTCTGTATCACATTGTTTTTGTTTAATTTCTGTATCCCCATTTTTTGTGAAATCTCTGTATCACCAGTTTTTTTACATTCTTTTTAAAACCATTGATTTGTTAAATTTCTGTACCACCATGTTATGTTTAATCTTTGTATCATCAAGTTTTTGTGTTTTGTGAAATCTCTGTATTACCATTTTTTCTGTGTAATTTCTGTATTCCCTGTTTTTGTTTAATCTATGTATCACCAGTTTTTGTGTATACTTTTAATAACCATGATTTGTTAAATCTCTGTATCACCATGTTTTGTGAAATCTCTGTATTACCATTTTTTCTGTGTAATTTTTGTATTACCCTGTTTTGTGTAATCTATGTATCACTACATGTTTGTGTAACCTCTGTATCACTAGTTTTTGTGTATTCTTTTAATAACCATGCTTTGTTAATTCTCCGTATTACCAAGTTTTGTTATATATCTGAATTACCATGTTTTGTTAAATCCCTGTATCATCAAGTTTTTGTATAATCTCTGTTTCGTCATGCTTTGTGTAATCTCTTATTTGTGTAATCTCTGTATTGCCATGTTTTGTTTTATCTCCTTTCTTATTATGTTTTGTGTAATATCTGTATTACCATGTTTTTTGTGTAATCACAGTATTACAAGTTTTATGTAATCTCTGTATCACCATGTTTTATGGAATCTCTTCCAAGTTTCTGTTTAATCTCTGTATCCCCATGTTTTGTGTAATATCTCACCAAATATTTAGGTAATCTCTGTAGTACCATGTTTTTGTTCAACTTTGTATTACCACGTTCTTGTTCAATCTCTGTATCACCATGTTTTTTGACAATTGCTGTATTTGTGTTTTTTGTGAAATCTCTGTATAACCATGTTTTTTTTCCTCGTATTTCTGTATTACCTTGTTTAAAGAAATCTTTTACCATGTTTTTGTGTAATCACTAAAAAAGGTGATATCAAGTTTTTGCAAAAGCTCAGTATCACCATGTTTTTGTTTAATTTCTGTATCCCTATTTTTTGTGAAATCTCTGTATCACCAGTATTTGTGTATTCTCTTTATAACCATGATGTTAATTTCTGTATCACCATGCTTTGTTTAATTTTTGTATCACCATTTTTTTTTAAATCTCTTTGTGTTTCTCTGTATCACCATGTTTTGTGTAATATCCGTATTACAATTTTTCTGTACAATTTCTGTATTACCCTGTTTTTTGTAATCTATATATCACCAGTTCTTGTGTAATCTCTGTATCACCAGATTTTGTGTGTTCTTTTTATAACCATGATTTGTTAAATCTTTGTATCGCCATGTTTTTATAAATCTCTGTATCACCAGTTTTTGTTTAATCTCTAGATTACCATGTTTTAGTGTAATGTTTTGGGTAATCTCTGTATCACCAGTTTTTGTGCCATCACTTAACCACCATGTTTTGTTAAATCTCTGTATCACCATGTTTTGTTAAATCACTGTATCACCAGTTTTAGTGTAATAACTGTTTCACCAGCTCTTGAGTTATCTCTGTTACAGCATGTTTGTGTAATCTCTGTATCAAGTATGTCTTGTGTAATCTTTGTATCAAGTATGTCTTGTGTAATCTTTGTATCAAGTGTGTCTTGTGTAATCTTTGTATCAAGTATGTCTTGTGTAATCTTTGTATCAAATATGTCTTGTGTAATCTTTGTATCAAGTGTGTCTTGTGTAATCTTTGTATCAAGAATGTCTTGTGTAATCTTTGTATCAAGTATGTCTTGTGTAATCTTTGTATCAAGTGTGTCTTGTGTAATCTTTGTATCAAGTATGTCTTGTGTAATCTTTGTATCAAGTATGTCTTGTGTAATCTTTGTATCAAGTGTGTCTTGTGTAATCTTTGTATCAAGAATGTCTTGTGTAATCTTTGTATCAAGTATGTTTTGTGTAATCTTTGTATCAAGTGTGTCTTGTGTAATCTTTGTATCAAGTATGTCCTGTGTAATCTTTGTATCAAGTATGTCTTGTGTAATCTTTGCATCAAGTATGTCTTGTGTAATCTTTGTATCAAGTGTGTCCTGTGTAATCTTTGTATCAAGTATGTCTTGTGTAATCTTTGTATCAAGTGTGTCTGGTGTAATCTTTGTATCAAGTATGTCTTGTGTAATCTCTTTATCACAATGTTTCAGTATAATCACTGTATCACCATGTTTGGGGTAATCCCTGTATAACCATGCTTTTGTGTAATCTAGGTATCACTAGTTCTTATGTAATATCTGTATCACCATGTTTTTGTGTAATCACTGTATCACCAGTTTTTGTGTAATCTCTGTATCACTATGTTTTTGTGTAATCTTTGTATCACCATGTTTTGTGTAATCTCTGGCCATGTATTTGTGTAATCTCTGTATCATGATGTTTTGTGTAATTCCTGTATCAGCATGTTTTGTGTAAAGTTTTGCTAAGTTTCTTCGTAATCTCTCTATCAGCATGTTTTGTGAAAAGTTTTGCTATATTTCTGCTAATCTCTCTATGAGCATGTTTTGTGTAAAGTTTTGCTAAGTTTCTTCGTAATCTCTTAATCATTACAATTTTTGTGTGTTATCTTTGCATTTCCATTTTTTGTGTGTCATATGTGTATTGCCATTTTCCTGTATAATCTTTTATCCAAGTAGGTTTCAAAGGAGAATTGTTTAAAATCAGTTTTCTGTAAAAGTGTAATCATGTAGAATTTTTAAATAACAATTGAAACAATGTTTCGAGTTCAGCTTATTGCAGTTGGGAAAATCTCTGAATAATGTGTCCCATTGAGCAAAATGTTATCCCAGCTGGTATAACTAGAGTGACCACCATGCCAACATTATTGCAACCAATTTTTAATAATACTTAAATAGAGAAAATCCTTCTTTGCACTTCAAACTGTTAGCAATGTTTCTCATAGTCTTCTAATACCTTTTTAACAAGATTTAAAAAAGATTTTCTGTTGGCCTGCTCATTGCTTTGCTCTCAGGTTGTAACCATTTTGCATCAGATCAATATCTTTCAGACAGAAGGACTTTTTAAGGACTTCAGTTACTGCTTGTTTCAACTGGTAAAGCATTTTATGATGAAGTATTTCAAAGGGTCCAATATTAATACATGCTCCATTATCACAGCCATCTTGGATCAGACCCAAATTTGACTTAAATTGGACGTCCAAGGACTGTTGTCACCATCCTTGCTCAACTTTAACCTTATTTAATAATTATAGTACTTGTATAAATATACCAAAACAAGAGCTGTTGCCGAATGGCAGCCAAATATACCCCCCCCCAACCATTGAACCCTGAATCTATATGGTAAGTGCAAATTTAAGTGGGTGTGGACACAATGCAGGTGTGGACACAATACAAGTATGGACACAATAAAAGTTTGGACACAATACAAGTATGGACACCATGATATAATCTTCAAGAAAGGTGCCAATGAAAATACTCTGTCAAAATCAGACCAAAATAAAATTCCTCTTTTTTGCCTCTGACATTTTACACAAAAAATTATAAGTTTAGAGAAATTTCATTAAAACACTTTATGAAAAGAGTGTTTCTCTCCCTCAGCTTAATTTCACAATATCTACACTTGAATTATTTCTTTGAAAAATTGTTCATGTCCAAAAATCATTGCAGAAGGATTCAACGAAAGTCCCAGTCAAATTACCTCCCCTTTCTGGTTTTTGACAATAATCATATTCCTGCATGCACATCTCAGTATAGTGTCGTTCCAATGTGTAAAGTTTCATCAAAATCTTTGAGTGGTTTAAGAGGAATTGCGATTACAAGGTAACCCATACATTGGGAATTACAAAAAGTTCAAATTATCTCCCCTTTCTGGCATTGAATCATAATTATATTCCTTCATGCACATCTCCATATAGAGTGCTTTCTTTGTGTAAAGGTTCATCAAAATCCTTTAAGTGGTTTAAGAGGACTTGCGCTTACAAGGTAACTCATACATAGGGTATCTATGAAAAGTCGAAGTCAAATTATCTCCCCTTCCTGGTTTTGGACAATAATTATTTTCCTTCATGCACATTTCCATATAGTGTCCTTCCTTTGTGTAAAGTTTCATCAATCCTTTAAATGGTTTAAGAGGAGTTGCCCTTACAAGGTAACCCTTACATAGGAAATCTATGAAAAGTCAAAAGTCAAATTATCCCCATTCCTGCTTTCGGACAATAATTATATTCCTTCATGCACATCTCCATATAGTGTCCTTCCTTTGTGGAAAGTTTCATCAAAATCCTTCATGTGGTTTAAGAGGAGTTGCCCTTACAAGAAGTGTGGACAGGACATATGGACAGACAAACAGACAGACAGACTGGGTGATTCCTATATACCCCCCCCAAACTTTGTTTGTGGGGGTATAAATATGATATTTGACAAATATTCAGAGAGTGAAAAAAAGGCCAATAAGGTGGTAAGGGGGTCAAAATCATAATATAGAATTTTCTGATATTTTATGGCTTACCCTTTGTTATTAGGGCATGCACAAAAAATAAATTGGGGGTCACCAGCCATATTATTTTTGGTTGAAATAATTCTGAAAATTAGTGAATTTTAACAAATTTTTAATTTATTTAGTAACATCAGATAGAATTTTTTTTTAAATTTTGTAAATTACTAGCTATATATACTTACCTTCTATCTGCATGAAAAAATTTTTTGGACCAACAACTAATTATTGAATAAATGGCAAAAAATGATTTTTTCCTCTTATTTGTATACAAATTATCCCCCCTTAATAGAGAAGGAGTTTGCTGAAAAGATTTGATATTCTGTGTGGTTGCCCAATAAAAGTGGCATATTTGATCAAATTTAATTATCACAAGACATCGAAAATCATTTTGCTAACATTCCCATTGTGAATTCCATTTCTGTTGGAGGTGCAAAAATGACGAGAAGTTTTAAACCTCTGTACTACCTCAACTCTGACATTAGCAGATGGATATTTTCAATAATCCAATTTCAGATTTAGTTAAAACTTTTATCATGTGGATTTTTCACAATGTACAAAGATAATTCAAATGCAACTTTTATTGTAGATTATTTTTTTTCAATATTCTGAGTCTATTTATTTAGGGGCAGACTCCAACCTGCCGTTGGATGTGGGGTTTCCTCACTGTTCATTGAAGATCTTATGATGGCTTTGAGTTGTTATTACTCCCCTTTGGATCATTGTCTCATTCATTTCACTGGGAAAACTTAGTAAATCACCACTATCTATATAATAGATTTTAAAGTCATTCTATTGAATACACAAAAGTGACAACAATGCAATTAGAGGAAAAGGAGACTTCATAAGATGTAAAGTGAACCTTTGTTTTTGAACGCAAAAAACAATGTGACCTCTGAACCATAAATCAAAATTAGGAGTGAGTTTTGTAGCAAAAAAAAACTTCTACAAAGTTTTAAGAAGGAAAATGTTAGATTTCAATCACAAGTTATCCACTGGAAAACATTTAGGAATGCATGGCAAGGCTGACTGAATGACAAATTTAAACATGACAGAGAATACCACATATCACATAATAATAATAAAACTTTGACTCGCAGGATATCAAAAAAGAACAAATGATAAGTGTGTATATAAAAATTTATTAACAATATGTAAAATTTCAAAAATGAACTAAAAGTTTTGACAATGATGGAATGGATATATAAAATACTCATAACATTTGGATTTTATCTATTGGTCCCATATTTAAACATATTTAAGATGGCATACATAATGTCTAAAATTATATTTTGATGAAATACACAACAACAACAAAATAAGTAAATAATTATCACTTTCTGGTTGTCAAGGGGTTAAAAAATAGATGTCGGTCCTGGATAAATTTCTGAGATTTAATATACAATGATCTTTAAATGTAACAGTTTCAATAAGTAAACCTTTGATTTCTAAGTATGTATCTTTTATTTTTTTTAATATCTAGGACCATCAAATATAAACTTTAATTATAAACCCTGGGTCAGAATAACAGAATGATTAATCTGGCTAACATAATTAACAAAATAATTAACATGTATTTTTTATGTGCACAATCAAAACTTAACTATACATACTGTTCCATTTAATATCATTGTTAGTTTTCTGTCCACATTGTAGATTATCTATGACAATGTTGTTCTGTATATTGAATGAGTAATATGTTAAAACATTGTGTTAACTTTGAATGTAAGAATTAACTATTTAGTACAATTTATTTGCATATGTTTTCTGGATCTAATTGCTTAAATTGTATCAAAGAATCACAACTGTTCAGTGCAATGTGTTATGTTTGACTATATGTGTCTATAAAATTGTATTTAGTTATGACTTTTGTCAATGAAATTACAAAATACCAGTACCAAGATTACAGGTATTCTAAAACCAAACTTTTTGCTGGTAATATTAATTCTATGTAAAGTTTTAACAAATTAATCTGATTAAGGTAGTAGACCTAGGTTAAGGGAGATAACTCTTTAAATCAGTAAGACGTTTGAAATAGTTAGTTTCATCAATGCTTTTTAAGCATTGACGTGAAAAAGAATAAAAAATCATCTATGTTACTCAGAGGCTTAGAATCTGTTTATGAAAATGATTTCAACAAACTCACCTGTGATTTTTAAGAGTTATGTCCCTTAACCTAGGTCTACTACCTTAAACTGTATCGTATCAATTCAAATCAGAAATTTGATATAACAATTATACAAGAACAAAATAATTTTGAAAGTCAGGTAGTGATAAGATATATAGCTGTTAATTGTGCATAGAAAGTCTTCATGAACTATTCATGTTCAACACTATTTTCTAATGTTAACAGAAGAGAAAATCAAGTTTATGTGAAATTTCTAAATATTAAATTTGTTTCATTTCAGAGATTCTGAAAATAATGAGATTATCTCCCTTTTATATTTCAACTACATGTCAAAAAATAAACAATATCATATATGTATGTAAAGATGTCTGTTGTAAAAATGAATTGTAACCAGTTGAGTATCAATTTGATTTTTTTCCATGGAAAAAGACATTATTCTAACATAACCTTTCAAACTAAAATCAAAAATTCAGATTGAACATTAAAAATATTAATATCCTATTTGCTTGAATTTCAAAATCCACGAATGTCCTGAAATTGAAAAGATATTACATACAAGATGTCAAATACAAGATATCATGAAAATATCTAAATAATATAAACCATTAGTATCATTATTCAATTATCCCCTTTGGTCTGAAGAATAATCAGTTATCAAAGAGAAACATTGGTCAGTTATCTCCCAGTACCAAGTTAGTTTTATATGGTCAAAGTGGAGATAATTATAATTAGCTTATCAGTAGCCTCTTTTAATATTGAAATTAAAAATGATCTCAACTTTGACCATAAAACTAACTTGGTACAGGGAGATAACTGACTGATGTTTCTCAATCTCCACAGAAAATATATAACAGTTAGCTCACTTTACCAGATTTTTCAGTGAACTTTAAACACTGAAGACATTCTATGATTATATTTATGAATTCATTAATGAGTAGGTCTGCAAACAAAAAGGTAGATATTTCACTGGACTATCTATGAGAATATACTGAACTACATGGTCATTATTACCATATTACCTTATAGATGATGTCATTGAAGTAAATTCTCTAAATACAGGGAGATAACTCTGTTGTAAATGACCAGGTAAATGAGAAATAGATAACAAAAGCAGCTGTATACCGATGCATATTATGTTACTATATTTAGTCAATGATTGACCGTGATTTTCCGAAGTTCATTCCAGCTTGTGATGCTACTTTATTTGTCCCTGCCTGCAGGCCTATTACAGTATGTCCTGCTTTCAATGTTTCTTCGGAAAAATTTCTTTTATTACTTGTTGCTTCTTTGGGACCTAAAGTTGGTCCATCGAACCCATTGGCTTGTGCCTGTATAAAATATAAAAACGTTAAATGCAAACATAAATACTCATAAATATAAATTTCTGTGTACACAATGCAGAGAATTTTAAAATGTCATTGTACTTTAGAAGAAAGTTGCGTCTTTGAAGGAGATTATTCCATTAGGTTACGTCTTTGAAAGAGATTATTCCATTATGACTTAAGGGGGTTCGCCACTCCATTTCAAAATAAATAGGATTTCAAATAAACATGATTTTTTGTTAGAAAATCAAATAAGAAGAAATTCAAGTGAAAAAAATTGATAGGTTGATGATCTCATTTTTGAGATTTTAGTAATTGAAAATTTGGCGGGAAACTGAACTCCTCTGATTTTTCATAGGATTAACATTAACAAGGTTTGTTAATAAATAAATGTGGCCGAATAAATAGAATTCAATGAAATTTTTACAAAATGCTTACAAAGATGTATAAAATGAAATTATGGAAAAAAATAAGGGGGTCAATGGGCAAAAAATTATAATGCTTTTATATGGATAAAACCCGAGGATTCCGAAAATCTGACAGAAATCCTAAAACATGAGGAGCGAACCTCCTTAAACAGTATCTAGAAAATACATGAGAAAGCACTCTAAGATACGTACCTCTCCTTACCCCATTGATTACAGAAATGAATGATTTGCTAATGAAAGCTCAGATCAAAATCTAAAGGCGGAACTATTAAGGTGGATTAGTGCTGACAAGGAACCCCCGAGCCAACCAGTTTATATGAACAATTCTAATATGACCCTCTTCTTTCGCTCTGGAAACAAAGCTATGTTCTAATTCCAACAATATTTTTTCGCACATGCGTATATTTTTTACAAAAGGATATTCGTAATGTACAATTTCACATTTTAATCACTCAATATTCATTTAATTTTATGTAAATAAAGTTTAAAATAATGAATAACCCAAAAATCCACATCAAATAATGACAATAATAGAAATTTACAACAGTTACTAAATTTAAGACTCGGAACTGAAATTGACATAACCGTAACCTAGCAACGAGTGTGTTGTTGTTATGAAATCTTATCGATGTTGCATATCATGCTCTACGATTTAAATACAAGATACTTAATATAACAGAATATTTGTATTAATTCATAAGCTTATGAGCCACTTGTATTAACAAACCAACGAATATAGATTTCTCTATGCTCATTTATGTGTGGTTGTGTGCATTTTTCTGACCCTAGTGCAAAACCCAATATTGCTCTCTAAGAGCCGCTTGGAATGTTCAAAACTCTTGTTAAACATATTAGAATCGAAATAGATTATTGCAATTGGGCTCTATGCGAATTAGAACATGGTCAGACCTTATATTTGTCTTCATTTTATACCTCGCTATCGCTCGGTATAAAATATTGACAAATATAAGGTCTGCCCATGTTCTAATTCGCATAGAGCCCGCTTGCAATAATCTATTTCTTAAATATATCAGTTGAATAATTACTTCCACATACAAATTTTAATATTTCTTCATGTATATTTTCAGATTGTCACCTCTGTGTAACAGTGTAACATTTCATTTCAATAAAATACAATGAGTCATTTACAATGAAGTGCTGATAAAGTACCCCACTTTTTTTCAAGGAATATGTTCTCCTCTAACAAAGTTCAAACAATTACCATACTATTTCATGCAAATTCTAAGGTAGAATACTACAATTTTGAAACATTTTATCAAAAAATTAACAAAAATCGACAAAAATTAACTACACCAAAAAATAAATAAATTGTATAAGTTGAATTATCTCCCCTCCCAAATTGCAAATCTTAGTGGTATTCAACAAACAGACAGCCAATTCTATAAGCCATTCATATAAAAGTACTCAAACATCATAACAACAATGTGTTAAAATCATACCGATAAATGCTTTTGGTTGATACAACTACCTCCTGTAAGTCTATGATACAAGATATACCCAGAATGTTAATAATGACACAATAATTAGAAATAAAGTACCGGTATTCATTTCTTTTTATAATGTTTTGAGAGATGAAATTTTAATACAAGTCCACTAAATCAACCCATGCATCAAAATACTTGTGAACGTTTTATATTCATGCTTCATCCATTAAAGCAAAAATAAAATACTGAAAGGCAGATTCTGAAGGCTTTACATGTATTTATACACACTGTGTATCATCCGTACACAGGATATAGTTACCAGGACTGGTTTTCCCTTAAATTTCAGTGACGGTAACCATTAGTGTATGTGGATCCAGTTTATAGGTATTTAATAGCTATACACTGGTATCACCCTACACTAATGATAAATTCCATTGAAATTTGAACAGAAACCAGTCCTGGTACCTATATCCTGTGTACGGATGATACACGGTGATACATTCAATTTAAGACTAACCACATTTATTTAAAAGACAAAATATTCATGGAACTATACATTTCCATAATTTTCAAATAGAATTTCAAGTAGGTGAGGTTTTCAAGTATGTGTAAAAGCTTTAAAATATCTTAGATTGTATCCTTTGATTTTTGCTAGTCATGAAAGTTCCACTAGCTAATGAAAATTTCAACCTGATAGTAGTCAACAGCGACACCACTCAGGAAAAGCATGAAGGTGGAATTTATTTTACTTGTAGACTGATTCAACTAAAATACTAGAGATACTGTGGCCAACTGGGCCACAAAAAAAAATAGCCCCGCTTAACCATGGTCAACAGGAAGTGCAAGCAATTGTTAGCTGTAGTTAAGCATTAAAGAATCAGAAAACAGGAATTGAAAGCATGGACGACCTGAAAATGGCTTACGCATTAAAACTCATCATTATTAAGCTACTGACCAAATTTGGAATCAAAGCTACTTATATAAGCCAAGAAACATGTGACAAAAATTTCTCATTCATAGTTTGTTGTAGATTAACATCAAAGAATGGGCAAATAGGAAGTGCAAGCACTGCAGACCTGAAAATGTCTTCCACCTTTACAACTCATCATAATCAAGCTTCAGACAAAAATTGAAATCCTTCTCTTTTACGAAAGCTGAGAAAACTGTGACAAAAATGTGTGACAGACTGATGGACAGACACCCCAAACACAATATATCCACAGTGGGGGTATAATTATACATATGGTCATATATGTATATTAACTTGCCTTTCTTCCTAAAGCGTGTAAAGTGTTTACAACATTAACCATATTTTGTCCTTCATATAAATCTACAGTTTGGAATGAATCTGTTTTGGAAACTCCATACTTTTCTATAGCAATTAAAAATTTCTGAATATTTTCCATCATCTTGAATGCCATTTTACTATCATTTGTTTTATCCACTGAACCCGGGCTTAATGTATTTATTAATCTGAAAAATAGAAAAAGTAGAAAAACTATGTACATATAAACTGGTTTAAATACAGCAAATGTAAATACAATGTAGTCTGAAATAAAGGGCTACGCCGAGTGCAGCATGATACGACCGCAGCATGTCAACCACTGAAATTTGAACAAGTGTTAACTAAAATTAATATGGACCCAGTAATTTGCTGGACACAATAAGGACCCTGACACATAAATTAACTGGACACAAACTGGAGAAAACCAAAATTAGCCCTTTAAATCCCTTATTAATAGGATATCATACAAGCTATATCAGAAAAATCTGTTTCACATATTTTGAAATATTGCAATTTGGCCCCTTAGACCCTTTATAGCTTGGAAACCGTAAGAGCTACGCAAAATCTATAACCATAGTAATGAAAGCTTACACAATGAGAATAATCCAAAGAAAAAATCTGATGAAAAATGGAAGATTTGACATATTTCTAATAATTGCAATTTTGGCCTCTTTGACCCCTTATACCTTGGAAACGTTAAGAGCTATGCATAATCTGTTCAAATACTGCTGAAAGCTTACAATGAGAGGAATCCAAAGAAAAAAAATCCCATCAAAATCTGATGAAAAATAAAGATTTCACATATTTCTGATAATTGCAATTATGGCCCCTTTGACCCCTTATAGCGCGGAAATGGTAAGAGCTATAACAAATCTGTTGACATACTACTAGGAATCCGAAGAAAAAAATCCCATCAAAATTTGATGAAAAATAAAAATTTTAGGTTATCCGCATGTTTGCAATTTTGGCCCCGTTGGGCCCCTCATACCTTGGAAAGGAAACATGTTATCAATAATCTGATGGTGCAGCACTAGTTAATTTTTCATAAAGAATCCATATATGTACATATAAACTGGTTTAAATACAGCAAATGTAAATAGTCTGAAATAAAGGGCTACGCAGCATGATACGACTGCAGCATGTCGACCACAAAATCGGACTTAAAATAAAATTTTTGAAATTCGCCCCTTTTGGGCCCCATTTATCTCGTAAACGGTACATGCCACATGAAATCCGTTGGCATACTCCAGATTGGAAATTCTTTAAGGAGTACACTGAAAGACACCCCATCAAAATCTGATAAATAATAAACATTCTACAGTCAAATATGTGAAACACCAAATTTTGCCCTTTTTCTGCCCCTTTTTTAGAAACGGGAGGGGCCACAAAACCCAAAACCATTCCTAGCATTCCTTAGGTGCCAAGGAACATTGTGTTAAAATTTCAGAAGGTTTGATCAACTTGAATTTGAGTTATTGACCTGAAAAACAAAAGTGTCTACAGACGACAACGACGACGACAAGAACGACGACAGCACCATACCAATATACGACCACAAATTTTTTGCGGTCGTATAAAAATTACAGATAATAAGATTGTACTTGTCTTGCCATCGGCAAGGTGTGCAAAGATTTGAAATCTTGCTAAACATATATTTTTTTATTCCTTGTTCAAACTTGAGACATTTTGTTATTTGTTGGTCACATTTCTATGCTTTAAGGTGGATCGGTGGTATTCCGCCATTTTGTTTTCATGTTTCATGCTTTGATAGATATTTTTTATTACAGAAATATACAAACATTTTAAAATTTGGACAAATCTGTACAATATTTCGCTTAATACACAATCAATGGGTCTATTTCTCTTAGTCTAGCATTCATGTTTGACGAAAAATTAAGAATAGTATTTGTACTGTAAAATTCTTTGAAATGAAAATTTAAACAAAGGAGGTAATTTCAAAAAAATATTTTACAAAGAAAATCACTACGAAAATTTTGATTTTGTGAGATAATTTCGTAATAAGGTCCATGACCCCATTTTTCTTTTTGTTTTTAGAAAGATCAATACAAGGGCTAGCAATATACAAAATTAATAAAAAATTCTCATGGATGTTACTTGAATAATTTTTAAAATATGGTAATTTTCCTTAACAATTCAATTAAAAAATCCATATTTTTGCTGAAAGATTGTGAGCTTATATGGTCTGTGACCCCCTATTTTTATTTTATTTGGAAGTACCATTTTTGAAGTTTAATCTGCAAACTATTGAAAAATTCTGATGGATTTGGCTTAGTCCCCCGAACCACCTTAATGGTATTGAATGAGGTCTGAAGATCTTGGCATTTATACACATACTGTAAACGTGGAAATTTTTGCTATATTTCTGATCAGGAAAAATTCACGAAAATTTCCCCCATGCGAATAGTTTGTTTTTGAAGTGTTATATGTAAAAAGAATGAAATCTGCATATGTAAAGAATTTGACAACAAAAATGCCCCCCTCGCAAAATGTTTGTCTGACAAAATTGCAAAAAAAAAAAAAACATCCCACGAAAATGTCCATGTTTACAGTAATGTAAATTTTTGGGGGACACAGAAAGTTATGTTCATTAACTTCACTGTGTAATTTTGAGTCCATTTTAGTACCTATTGTGTATTTTATAGTACACTGATGATGACTTATTGTGGTTTTAGTCCATATAATATTGTTTGTTTTCATTATGTTCCATTGTTGTTGACCAATTGTGTATTTCTTAGCCCATTGTTGGGTGTCTTTTTATGTATTTTTTGGTCCATTGTTGGTGTCTTATTGTGTATTTTTGGTCCATTCTTGGGCGTCTTATTGTGTATTTTTTGGTCCATTGTTAGGTGTCTTATTGTGTATTTTCTGGTCCATTGTTGGAGTCTTATTGTGTATTTTTGGTCCATTGTTGGCATCTATTGTGTATTTTTTGGTCCATTATTGGGTGTCTTATTGTGTATTTTTGGTCCATTGTGGGTGTCTATTGCATATTTCTCTGTACATTGTTGGTGTCTTATTGTGTATTTCTCCGTACATTGCTGACAATCCTTATTGTGTTTTTCTTAGTTCATTGTTTGTGCCTTATTGTATATATATATATATGTCTTGAAAAACAATTAAACAAAATCGAAATGACTTTACAGATTGAATTTTCAGCATTTTGATTAGATTACTTACTGACATAATATTTTACCATCTTTTAAAATTGATTGAAATATATTTGGCCCTAGAGGTTCATTTGGATCTTCTCCCTGAAAAATATATGGACATATATTCAATGTATATAATTTCCAAGCTTTAGGATGGTCACTCCTCAGTTTATTATATCAATGATTTGAAATTGATATTTTTATTTATTAGATTATGGACTATATATCATTTTAAGCAAAAACTATTGATAGGTCAGTGTGGCCGTTTTTGAGATTTAAACGTCCAAAATTTTGGCAGGAAACCAATCTTCTCTAGACTTTTCATTCACTTTACATTAAAGCAATCACCTTTGAAATGCAATGAATGAATATCAAGAATTTTATCAAATTTTGTCAGAAGTCTATTGAAAATATATACAATCATATTTTGAAAAGAAAAATGGGGGTCAGTGTGCAAAATTTTCGAATGCATCATAATGGATAAAATAAGAAAATTCCAAAAGTCAGAGACAATTTCAACAAGTGATGACCCTAAAGGATGTCTCGCCTGTCCCTGCTGGACTCTAAATTGATGTAAAATCTAAGTGAACTAATCAGAAAAGTGAACATGCTCACTAGACTGTGAAATTGAGGTCAAGGACAAAAGTCACCTGCCAGACTGACATGTACTACCCAAGACCAACCTACATACCAAATATTATCAACCTGCCACTTCTAGTTATTGAGAAATGGACTTAAGCAGAAAAAGTTAATGTGGCCACTAGACCGCGAAATTGAGGTCAAGGACAAAAGTAACCTGCCAGACTGACATGTACTACTCAAGACCAACCTAGATACCAAATATTATCAACCTACCACTTTTAGTTATTGAGAAATGGACTTAAGCAGAAAAACTTAACATGGCCACTAGACTGTGAAATTGAGGTCAAGGACAAAAGTCACCTGCTAGACTGACATGTACTACCCAAGACCAACCTACATACCAATAAAAGTTATTTTGAAATGAACTTAAGCAGAAAAACTTAACGTGGCCACTAGACCGTGAAATTGAGGTCAAGGACAAAAGTCACCTGCCAGACTGACATGTACTACCCAAGACCAACCTACATACCAAATATTATCAACCTACCACTTCTAGTTATTTTGAAATGAACTTAAGCAGAAAAACTTAACGTGGCCACTAGACCGTGAAATTGAGGTCAAG
>MJUU01066787.1:29919-44278 GCA_002080025.1 Modiolus philippinarum
CTGAGAAAAGGACTTGAATGTGAAACTATGTCGCAATGTTTATGTGCTTATTGAACCATGAAAACAAGGTCAAGGTCATCTAAAATATATGCTGCTGGAAAGGTCATCACTTGGTGGTGCTGTGGACCAAAGATGATGTTTGTATGTATTACCCTTGAAAAGTTATGAAGGTTTTAGAAAAAAGTTTACGCCGCCGCCGCCGTCGCCTTCGCCGTCGCCGTCACCGGATTGCTATACCTATGTCTCGCCTTCAGCGACTTTCGTCGCAGGCGAGACAAAAACCTGAGGTCAGTGACCATCCTCAATTTATAGCACTAATATCAAAGTATTCAGAGTCATCTGACAATTACAAAGACAATTAAAGTGTAGTGGTATACAGAAAATAGAATAAAGAATTTTAATTGCCAAATCAATGGCCTACAAGGGGAATATGTTTAAAAATAATTATTAAAACAGAGTACATATAGGCACTGGTCGCAATTTTTTTTTTATCAGGTCAAAAAGAAATGAAAAAATCTTTGTAAAGGACATTCCATACATCATTCCTGTAAGGTTTGGTTGAATTTGCTTTGATGGTTTCAGAGGAGAAGATGAAAATGTGATAAGTTAACTGACGACAGCTGCCAAGTGATGGCAATAGTTCACACTGATATGAACTGGAAACAGGAAGAACTAGAGAACATGTCTGTAAAACATGGGTGCTCTGCCCACAAATTCATCACAATAGATAGCCTATGTCAATCAGGCATAAAAAAATCCCTGCAATCACTGCAATGTAATGGAATCAGGAACATTGTTTAATAAATATTACAGATGACTGTTCAATAAATATAAGTTAAGTAACTGACCTTAACAAAAATATTCAATTAAAGTCACTGAAGCACAAAATATGGTAAGGTTATAAAATTATCTATGAATTATGCAGTACACCACCACAGTGATTAATTTGAATAAATATCATTATAATATAATGTGAAGTTGTTATTTAGAAATAGGCCTAACTGCAAAAATTTAATAGTTATTGAAGCATAAAATGAAGGTCAAAGTCACCAAATAGTCAAAGAATCAGGTAGTTCTCAGAAATATTGTGTTGTTGTTGAAAAATGGATTTATATTAAAATATTTAACAAAAGTCACTAAAGCATAAAATGTAGGTCGAAAACACTTAATTGTCTCAGATTCAAATACATGCAGTACTCACCAACGTGATTAAGTAAATGCAACTTCATTGTAATATCATGTTTAGTTGTTGATAAATGGACCTATACACAAAACTCAACCATGAAATGTAGCTCATGGACACCTAAAACTTGGTGTGTTGCTACTATGTAATATCATAAAGATATCATGTACATTTGATGATATACTTTCGTATATCATCAAATATAACTTTCGTGGCGGGGAAAAAAAATTCAGGTTAAAAATGCTGGGTATCCCATGAAACACATGTGTGAGCCTCCTTTTTTGGTGAATATGTTTGCAAGTGAACCTCTTAAAACTAATAAGTATACTGTGTAAAACAAAATTATGTGAACATGTGTATCTTTAAAATTTATAGCTGGAATCTGTCTTGTAGAATTAAAGGAGTTGACAATTAACATATGACAGACCAATAGCAACCCCTTTGAGTCTGGTCTGATCACAGTGGGCAACACATTAAATAATGTGATAATGTCAATACCATCTGTATATTAAGTATATCTTCTATCCATATCCTTGCTTCTTGTTCTAGACTTATATCATATTTTCCTTTGATCTGTAAAAAATAACAGTATATTTAATAAATTTATTTGAAAATTAAAATACTGCAATATTGTACAATTTCTGGTCATTATTAAGTGAAAAACTAAATGCAGTTGCTGTACCTAAAGATAAAAAGTTAGGGTCACATAAAGATCAGAGGTCAGGGTAACATAAAGGTGTAATTTAACTCTTGGCCAAAAGATATAAGCACTACATTATACCATCTGACCTTGAAGGTCAATGTTTTATGAATGCCGGGACATAACAGTGTATAATGCACTGGTTTTGGTGTTTAATTATAATGTCAAGACAAATGCCTGAAAGTAAAATGTTTCAATTACAGATAGTATTTAAGTGAAAAGATGGCATTCATTTTGCCAGATATTTAAAGTTCAGTGTCACATAATGGTCACACCTTCACATTATAGATCAACAATGTTACATAAAAATATGTAAAGTCATATAAGAGTCACAACTACCCAAGACAAAATACTAAATCACCCCAGTGAGACAAAATAGTAATGATTATTTGACTCTACATCAGTCTCTTACTTAATTGACTTTCCTTCCAATTTTAGTGCCAACTTATAGATCATTGAATTGGATCTATCATAATTAGACCTTAAAAACAAGAGGCTAACAAGAGCATGTATCACACACCTGGACCATGGCTGACATAGAAATCCAAATAACCCCAATTACAGGGTTTCACTTTCAAGCATGGTCATAGGCCTTGGTGTTCTGTGGTCAAAAGCTAAATTATGTTTCCAACTGGAAGCCATTCTGGATGGAGTGCAGACCAATGTCATCTTTTTAAGTGGGCCATCTTAAAACCACTGTGTCTTAAGTTTTGTTTTAAAAATCACTGTGTAGTTCAGAGAAGAGCTTTGAATGTGATTTCTCATAGATTCCAATGTTAAACTAAGACCCTCCACTGGCAGCCATATAGGATGTGGTAGGAACTTGCTGAACATATTTTTCAAAAGGGGACAACTTAGGGAATATTGCGACAAATGTTGGTTCCAGTTGGCTTTATGGATTCAGGGGAGAAAATCGTTGAAGGCTTTCTCATAGGGCCTAATATTGACGTATAGGAAAAATGAAAGGATGTTCACTGCTGGAGGTCATCCTGAAAACATTATAAAAGAACGCCAACTTAGGACAAATGTGACCAAATTTGGATCCAATTTGCCTTACAATTATAGAATTAAAATCTTTGAATGCTTTGCAATAGTGTCCAATGTTAAATTATGCTGCCATCTTGGATCTAATGAAAAATGTCCAATACTTTTTTTTTCAAGTGGACAACCAAAGGAATATTGTGACTACCGTAAGTTTGGTCACAATTGGCTTTGTGCCTTTGTACAGGAAGGTCCTTGTGTGCTTCCTCATTGAGACCAATTTTAAACTATGTATTTAGCACTGTCGGCCTTCTTGGGTGTAACACAGACGTGCTACACATATTTTTCAAAGGGGGCAACTAAGTACAATTGTGATCAAGTTTGATTACAATTGACCATGTATGTTTCCCTTAAGTTCCAATGTTAAACAAAGTTCCCTTTGGTGGCCATCTTGGATGAGGTTGGGACTTGCTGAACAAATTATTGTGACAGAGTTTTGTTCCAAAGGGGTTTGTAGATTCAGATGGAAAAAAATCATTGAATATTTTCCTTTAGGGCCCAATATTAAAAATTCGTAAAGGTTCCTCGGAACCATGTTTCTCGTCTGCTCATTGAGGTATCATTATAATCAGGACAACACTAATGTAAACTAGAGAATGTGTCTGAAAGACACGGATGCCCCGCCAAAAGATTTATCGCAAAGGATAACCTCATATTAAAATGTAGGTCAAAGCCACTTAATTGTCATTAATTTGGGCAGTACTCATCAAGGCAATATCATTGTCCTATAATGTGTAGTTGTTGAGAAATGGACTTAAGGTAGTGCTGGTG
Organism: Modiolus philippinarum; assembly: GCA_002080025.1. Lineage (NCBI taxonomy): Eukaryota > Metazoa > Mollusca > Bivalvia > Mytilida > Modiolidae > Modiolus > Modiolus philippinarum. The sequence continues at coordinate 33,615 of MJUU01066787.1, forward strand.
ACTAAAAACAAAACGATAGATTTTTCTTATTTTTCTGTGAATGAAAGCTTATTACATGCACTTCAAAATTTTAGTAAAAAGTCAATAGGTCACCGAACTTATTTTATTTTCTTTATTATCAATGAACTATTCAAAATCATTTTCACAACATTTTAATGGTAAATTCCAATTTTCATCACATGCGCAAGATGGATGCGCAGTTTTAAACACCCGAACCACCTTAAAGGAAAACCAAATTCACTGAAGCATAAAATGTAGGTTAAAGCCACCTTATTTTTAATAATTTGGGTAGTACTCGTCAAGGCAATTACTTTGTTGAAATATCATTGTACTATAATGCGAAGTTGTTCAGAAATTGACTTTAACGCAAAACTTGACCAAAGTCATTGAAGCGTAAAATGTAGGTCTAAGCAATCTTATTGTCAATGATTTGGGTAGTACTCATCAAGGCAATTACTTTGATGAAATAATATTGTCCTATAATGTGTACTTGTTGAGAAATGGACTTTAACGCAAAACTTAACCAAAGTCACTGAAGCGTATAATGTAGATCAAAGCAACCTTATTTTCAATGATTTGAGTAGTACTCATCAAGGCAATTAATTTGATGAAATATCATTGTCCTATAATGTATAGTTGTTGAGAAATGGACATCAACGCAAAACTTAACCAAAGTCGCTGAAGCATAAAATATAGGTCAAAGCCACCTAATTGTCAATGTTTTGGGTAGTACTCATCAAGGCAATTTATTTGATGAAATATCTTTGTCCTATAATGTATAGTTGTTGAGAAATGGACTTTAACATAAAACTGAACCAGAGTCGTTCAAGCATGAAATGTAGGACAGAAGGTCAAACTACTTAGTGAACTATGTAGTACAATCAAAGATCTATCTACTGGCCTATTACCGGTATCAATGTTCTACCTCTTACGGAAGCACGGACAAGGGTAACACAATATGCCCCTTCCACATTCGTGTGCGGGGCATAAAAAGATATGGTTGCTAGGTAGAATTCCAAAAATTACTTAGTCTAAGAGAGTTCCAGGAAATTTACCAAAGATCAGAATCAAAAATTTTTGCAATTTTATTTATTAAAATGTTTCCTTATTTCAAATTGACTCAAAAACCACGATTGCTAAGAAGAATTTCGAAACATTGCATGTCTTGAAGAATTTAAGGAAATTTGCCAAAATTGGAATCAAATATTTTTGCAATTCCATTATTGAAAAATACTGTTTTTCATCAATATATTTTAATAAAAAGTATGGTTCATAGGTACAATTCCAAAAATTAATTGGTCTAAGAGAGTTCCAGGAAATTAACCAAAAATCAGAATCAAAATTTTTTGCAATTTGCTGAGAAGAATTTCAAAAAAATGGTATGTCTTGGACAGTTTCAGGAAATTTACCAATGTTGGAACCCTGTTTTTTATTTCTAACGCTTTCAAAATTATGCTTGGCATCAGAGAATTGCCTTATTTTCTTAATTATATGCAAAAATTTCAAAAAATTATTGATCTTCGATATTTTCAGGAAATATATCAAAGTTGGAACCAGAATGAAAATTTCAGCAGCTTGTTACATATCTGAACACTGCAATTTTAATGAAAGTCTGTTAAGACACAAACACTTAATTCACTTCCTGAAGAACTTTTGTCTGTGGATTAACATAGTCCAAATACGCGAAAAATAAAAAACAAAAACAAAAAAAAAGAATTTCCAATTTTTTCAGCTGGAGATATTATTTTCTGACCATCATCTAACTTCTGACCACTTATCAATAAATTCCAATAAGATTTAATAACTTTTTTCAACTTCTAAAAATCTTTGATCTGTGGGTTAACATTCATTTTTGGGGCAAAAAAACTAAGTCCAAATACGAAAAAATACAGAAAAAAAATAAATTTCCAAATTTTCATCTGGAGGTAATTTTCTGAACATTCTATAGCTTCTGACTAGTTTTAAGAATATTCCAATAAGATTTAATAACCTTATTCACCATCTAATTAAAAAACTTTAATTTGTGGATTAACCTTTCAAAACAACTAAGTCCAAATATGGGTAAAATGTAAAAAAAAAATAGCTAGAGGTAATTTTCTGAAAATAATCTACCTTCTGTCCAATTTTGACATAATTATATAAAGATTAAATGGCTCTATTCAATTGTTGACCCGAACGACGACGACGGAATTTGGATCGCTATGTCTCGCTTCCGCGACTTTCGTCGCAGGCGAGACAAAAATATGTCAATTGCTGTCGGTCATCTTGGATGTGATTCAGAGTTGCCGGACACATTTCCAAAGGGTGACTAAACAACTGACCATGTATGTAGTTCCAGAGGTAAGGATCGTGGAGTGTGTTTTCTCTAATTTCTATCCAGTTTTCACACTTCCTGAACGGTGTGGAAACATTTGTTCTTCCGTAAATGGTGGTTTACAGTGGGAGATGACCCATGTGAGATCGATGCACGCGACCTCATCTCACACCGGTAAATGACCAACCAGACGTGTTGATTTTTGTGATACAACAATCGTATCCATGACTAAACGTCATAAAACACCTGACGTCATAATGTTAGAAACACTCAAATGGCGACAGCGTTGTTTACACGGTATAAGATTCTAGACATTTCTATCCATGTTTTACGGAAGAAATAGGAACTTGCATTCGGTCAAAATGAAAGATCGGGATATCTTTCACTCGTGTAAGAAATTCTACGTCTTTTCCTCTCCGCTACGCTCCACTCGAGAAAAGACGAAATTTCTTACACTTGTGAAAGATAGTCCGATCTTTAATCTGACCTTATGCAAGATCCTATGATTCTCCTCTCTAGAGAGGAGAACAAGTTTCGTGACATTTCCATCAAATTTATTCGGAATATAATCCTCGGTGTTTTTCGTCTAGTCATCAGAGAAACAGTTTCCACAACTTAAGGATGTAGTAAGGTGAGGTTTTTGCAATTTGTAAAAGTCATTCAGATTTCTCTGATTTTATCCAGTATTACTATGTAAAATATTGTGCCCCATTACACCCAATTTTCTAGTCATCAAAGTCTTCAGAAGCTCATCTTAAGTCAGTATACAAGATTTTATTAGATTGTAGATTTTCCTTCCATGTGAAACAAATCAATATTGTGTCCATGCTATACTAAGGTAAAAGTCCAAGAGAGCCTTTCCCGCCATTTCTTAAAATGTGAAATATCTTGAAAACATGGCCCATTACCTATCAATATTTTTAGCCTACTTCATTCCTTTCACAATGCTTTTTTCATTTAGGGTATCAATTTAAAATCGTAGATTTATAAAATTTCACCTTACTACATCCTTAAACACGTTAATTATGAAATTTCTCACATCTCGTTAAATAAATTTTCAAATGTTTAAAAGCTCGGCAAGCCTCGCTTTCAAACATTTGCAAAATTTATTTAACTCGATGTGAGAAATTTCATAATCAACTAGTTCTTGTTGTGCTGATGGCCGTCTTGGGTGAGGAATGGACTTGCAGGACACATTTTTTTCAAAGGGACCAGTTACGGGCAACTGTGAACCAAGTTATAATTAGGTTCCAATAGGCCAAGTTGTTTGAGAGAATAAGATAGTTAATTGTGTTTTCCAATGCTAAGGGTCCAATGCTCTGGGACTAATATAATGTTATATTAGTCCCAGAATGCTAGTAAATCATCTATGATTAATGGTGGACTTGTCGGACAAATTTGGGCCCGATTGGTAGCGTAGTTTCAGTGGAAAGATCTATGAATGCTTTTCCCATTGGGTCCTATTCCTAAGTTCCCCGCTGGCGGCCATCACTTTGAATGATTTTTTCGATTTTAGTTTTTTACATGTGTAAAAAATGACCTCAGTTAGCAAAGAAGGGTCCAGGAGGCGGTAGTTGGAACTTCCCCCTCCCTTTATTTTTTTTTAAATTTCTTGCACTTATTTGGTAAAATTAATATACGTAAATGAAATATTACTGAAAACCATAAATGCTACTGTATCCGTCAAGGAAAAACACCAATTTTCCGTATCTAAAATTCTTAATTTTTTTTACATAATTCGTAGAATTTTTCTTTTGTCAGGTAACAATAACGCCAGGTAACAATAAGGATAGAAATTATTGTTACTTCATTTAAAACAGGTTCGCATCCGGTGAAGGTTCCATAATAAGTCTCGGTTCCGGTCTCGGGTAACAATATAAACATATTGCCCTTGGATGAAGATGTTAGGGAAGATTAACACACGAGGTAAAAAATTATCACCCGACACGAAGTGGAGGGTGATAATTTTTTCACCGAGTGTGTTAATCGCCCTAACATCTTCATCCAAGGGCAATATGATTTTTATTATACTGAATGCCGAGTTGAAAAAGCGTTAAAAACAATAACTAGAACAAGAACATTGAAAAGAAATAACATTACATGTCACATGGTTTGTTTTTATACTCTTTCTCATGTGGGAATAATAATCGGTAAACTTCGGTCGGAGCGGGTGTTAATTTTCAAGATCGGCAAACTTCGGACTGAGCGGGTGTTAATTTTTAAAGATCGGCAAACTTCGGGCTGAGCGGGTGTTAATTTTTTAAGATCGGCAAACTTCGGGCTGAGCTTGTGTTAATTTAAGACATTAACATCCGTTGCTATGGATGGGCGGGGCTAACTAAGAATTAGTCAAAATTAACAAATGCAGCTTGTCCAATGAAATAAATGGATAATAAAAGAAATTTGCATAAAGTATAATAATATAAACATATTGCCCTTGGATGAAGATGTTAGGGAAGATTAACACACGAGGTAAAAAATTATCACCCGACACAAACTTCGGGCTGAGCGGGTGTTAATTTTTAAAGATCGGCAAACTTCGGGCTGAGCGGGTGTTAATTTTAGACATTACCACCCGTTGCTATGGATGGGCGGGGCTAACTAAGTCAAAATTAACAAAGGCAGCTTGTCCAATGAAATTAATGGATAATAAAAGAAATTTGCATAAAGTATAATAATAATTATTATTATTAGGATTACTTTTCCAGGTAAATCCAGGTAATCGTAGTCAGTTCGTTGAGTTGTCGGGCTTATTTTAAAGGGGACCAAGCAAACACTATTTAGGCAATTACTTTGGTACCAATTGGCTTTGTTTCTTCTGGGGAGAAGATCTTTGAATGTATTCTCATAGGGTCCAATATTAAACTAAGTTCCCCACTTGTGGCCATCTTGGATAAGGCACGTACTCGCCGGACACATTTTAAAGGGGGTCCTCCAGGGACTGTTTTGGCAAAGTGTGATTACAATATTGACAAAGTGGTTCCAGAGGGGATTTTTGAATGACAAATTAATGATGGACTGACGGCCGACTTGTAATGGCTTTACTTTGAGCACACTGGCCATGAGTTTAGCCAGATGTCTTCAGGAACAAAACCAGAGGTAAAGTTAAATCAATCAATATCTCAGTCCATGCCCAAATTATCCAGAAACAGCCAAGTGTAAAATCATGGTCATCTACTCTCAATTGCATCATAAGGAAAATTTCCCCTAAACAGTAGGATGTTCTGTCAGCTTTTAAAACGCATTCAGAATTATACCTGTAGTTAAGCAGAGCAGTCAATGTTGTAAATTTAACATTTACATCAGTCCCCCCAAAAAATATCAGCACTCCAAAGAATCAGGGACTATATATTACATTAATGTATAGTCCCTGAAAGAATGAACAGCATGGTCTAGACTACTATCATCAAGATTGAGAATAATCATCAACACAGATGTACAGTTGAACATCGTGGTTCAGTTTAAGCATCACATATAGTATCGCCAACTGAAAGAACATGAAGATGCTTTACAAATAGTCATTGCACATACTTCAATACTTAACTGAAGGCCCATATTAAAAGGATTACCTTTCTTTGGATTTCTCCAGTCAGACCATAAGACATGGGCCTATTTGCCATTGCACTGTTGTTAATTATCTTGGTTCTGAAAGTAGAGAAAAATACACTAAAAACACCACCAAATATATCATTCTAAGTGGATGAATTGATATGGATAACTTTCTTTTCATCTTAAGAAATGTTGCTAGAATCTGGGACTGATATTAATTAGTCCCAGCTAAACTTAAGCATTACCTTGGGATAAAGGAACTTGTGTTAAAATTTAATGAGGGTACACATTTAGAACCCCCTTGCCCTTACAATGTATGTACATGTTAATACGGTCTTTTTATACCAAGTCCGATCTTATACACATTATTTCCATCTTTAACCAGATTTATGTAAACCTGTATCATTACAACCAAATACAGTTTATGGTTGATCAGAATCACTGTGAAAAACTATTGATGGTGTTTAAATACCTCGTATAAATACATTTTTAACAGATTTTTCCTACTGTCCCAGAATAGAATAACTTATGTTATTATGTACATCATTTTCGGGATGAATGCATCACAAAGTTAGATATGTTTAAACACAGCTTCATGTTGTCTCTTACAGGCTACCATGTTTCGAATTATTTGATTGATATAAACTTATTTTATTCATTAAATAAGAAAGGATTGGACAACAGGCAAGTCCCATACAAGCCCTCTCCCATAACATGCACAATACATGTTTCGAATTCCACTCAACCTCCGCGAGGATAGACATGCACCTTACAACTCGGCAAAACCAGCTTTGTCTCCGACTCCCATTTTGAAGCTTCGTTTTAAACATTAATTACCTATTTGCATTTAATTAAATTTAGTTATGGAGCCTAGCATGACACCAGCCACATTTTTTGAAAAAAAATTCAAGGGGAGCAACTCATTAACCACTCTCTCCTCTGATGAACTTTAATTTCTTTTGAAATCGAAGTTGGTCTGGGTTTTGTAGTCAACAACTTGCTTACCAAGTCTGAAAGGTCTACATGTAATTTTGGTCAGAAACTACAAAAGTTGAAAAAAAAATTTACAAATTTCGAGGGACAAGACTACAGAAACACTTCGACATCTGAACCATTTTTGTGGAAAACACCTTAAATACCACGTTTGAAGAAAGTATGTCATTTATATTTTATCGGTCTGAAACCTAAAAATTCACAAGTTTCAAAGGCAAAACTCCAGAACCACTTGGACCTAAAATCGAACTTGGCCCATCTTTCGGAAAAAAATTGTCAGTACATACCAAGTTTAAAGACAACAAGTCGAACGATTACCTCTAGAGTAGAACCATTTGGACCTCTTAACCCCAATTCAAACTTGTTCTTAGTTTTGAGATTGCATATTACTGCATTTTTAAATTCAGTTGAAAACCCTAAATTCACAAAATTTTGAGTGGCCAGCACGATTTGCATCTCTGAACCCTTAACAAAGTAGGAATCGTATTTCGTTAGAAAATTATCAGTGAGAAACGTTTGGGAGACGGGTGGAGAGAAGGACAGAACGACTCTGAGGGTGTCACATAATACCTTACCAGGGTATAAAATGGAGAAATTTCGAGTTTAAGATCGTGAAAAAAGTGGCATCAATCAGTGTGATATGGTAACGCCAACAGTGGACAATTATATCTATTAACTCTTCTGGATTAAATCCATAACGGGTTAATAACAACGAATCATAATTCCTTCCAGAATTTACAAACGATCGTAGTCGGCAGATAAAATACTAAATGTGATCAATAATACATGTTTAATCAGCTTTTGTATTGTTTTCATCGAGGACGTATCCCCATTTCCATGTATTATTCTTTGTTTTATTGGAAGTTTATTGAACGCTTTAGCTATGATATAGTTTTTCAACACTGCAGATATTTTCAGTCCGATGTCATCTATTGCTTTGCTGAGGTCAGCCAAGTGGTAAACCTTTCCCTACATCGAAATCAAGATAACATTCTGTTATTGACTCATCAACTTAACAAGACTAAATGCATATACAAATCAAACGGAAAAGGTACATAATGCTGTCTTTCAACTACCTCAGATCAGTTTTGCAATGTAAGCTTGGGTGTAAACTTTGACGTCTTCAGACAGTACAGGTTTTGCCTCTTACTTGACCTCAGAAATGGTCATTTTCCGAGTTAAATGTTGCAGCAGATAACTCTCAGATTGAAGTTGAATGTGGAGTACAACCGATTCAATAAATTTGTCCTCTCTATCAGTTTGTGCCGTGTTAGAAAAACCAATCAAGTGTCCTCTTTATATATAGTTTCGGATAATAAGAATTTGAATATAAATTTTATCGGCTTCTGTGTAAAAAACACATTGTCATCAAATGTGAAAGGAAACTGACTGATGAAACAGTGAAGGCCATATGCAAAAACTAAATATCAGCCTTTGCACATTTCGAAACTGTTTTGATTTTATCTGCACTGAACAGACATAAGTTGTCGAAATGGCCACACTCAGAACTAAATTCACATTAACATAGCTATTTTGTTATTTATCACCACTGGGCCGATGCTGCTGGTGGACTGTTAGTCCCCGAGGGTATTCACCAACCCAGTACTTCGGTGCTGGCCCGAAAACCGGTCTTTTTTTTTTTGGAAACTTGCAATATCTATATAGTTTGGGAAGTTTCTTTATCTCTCTCTTGCATAACTCTGTCCTTAGCTGATTTTGGCTTTTCTATTTATATCTATTAGAAATTTTCCTCTATCAGCCTTTACAAATTTCTAACTGTTTGAATTCTATCTGCACCGAAGAGACGTAAGTTGTTGAAATGGCCAAATGCAGAAACTTAATTCACAGTTACATCGCTATTTTATTACTGAACACTGTAGGATTTTGTCATCTTTTTACAAAGGAACTGTCAGTTATTGATACTGAAGCAAACAATGAACCAGTAACATGACAGTTCAGACAAGTAGGGACATCCTATATATAAGCATGAAAGTCTAGCCACCGGGAATTCACCTTTACTATCAAATATGAATCTCGGATAAAAATTCACTTCTCCGAGATTCATATTATAGTTTCAGATAATAAAATTTGAATTTGAAAATTTGAATATATATTTTTTCAGCTTATGTGTAAAGAAAAAACTTTGTCACTTTCAAGTGAAAGGAAACAGACCACACATTGAGTATATTCATACACACTGCAACATTTTGTCATCTTTTTAACAGCAACATCCGTATTTTGGTATTTTGCTACTTGCAAAGGAACTGTATTGAAATCAACAATGAATAAAGTCACATCACTACATTTGAACTTGCCAAACAGTTCAGACAAGTGGGGACATTTATTGAATCGATTCGACCTTATAGAAACATGAAAGTTTATACCAGTCTCTAGCAACCAGGATTTGCTCCCGGGCTAGAAAAAAACATTAGTTTATTAGTTTACAATCAAATATGAATCTCGGATAAAAAAACACTTCTCCGAGATCCATTTTTGGTCATATTTGATGGTAAACATTGTTTTCTAGGTCTGGATTTAAGTCCCTAGTGCTCTGGCCGAACTCGACCCTAGTTGATAAGGGGGAAAATTTGCCAGAAATACCAGTCGCCGGGCTGTTAAATTTTCCGAGTCTAAAAGGTGAGGGAAATTAAGACCCAAGACTTATTTTGTCGACCGGTTACACAATGGGAGACGGAAATGGTGTTATTATTTGCCAACAAATACCATGCACGGTTATTCAACAACCCTTACGTATGTTGTAATTATTTGTAATACACCAAAACACTTGGATTTTGACAAATACCCCTCCTTATCATGATATATCTGTTCAAAATTCACACAAGTTCTACTGTATAGTGTCAGAGTCGCGAAGCTTGACGACCGTCTGTTTTCATCAAACTTTATTATTTGAAATAATTAGTCCTATAATATAGAACCTCGCGCTGTTTCTTTTTCAGATATATATACTGACTTTAAAAAAAAGCAAAATCCCGATAAAAACGTTAAATATGGAATAAAAGTGCGAAGTCATATGTTATAGGACTAGGGAAATAATGTGTATTTTTTAATTGTATGGTCCATAACTAACAAAGCAGTCATCTGACAATGTGATGTACATCTTCTGCATCTATGGTGCAAACATTACCGATTTATCGTCTATCTTTATCCCCGCACTTTCTGATCCTTTCTGAAAGTTCGGGATACTGTTTTCGTCTCCGTCTGTCCGAAACGATATGACGCGAACTACATTTTTGAATTGTGGTTTTACTTTTGTTATAGAATTGTTGCACGTATACTGCAAGTGCGCAATAAATTTTCGGATTTTTGATATTGGTGTTAATGCAAACAAGAGGCCTAAAGATGTCGATTTTGACACATGTTGCATGTGACGCGAACTCCTCCTACAGTTTTGGATTTAGGGATTTAATTTCGTTATATAGTAGATGCTCAAAAAGCTTTCGGACTTTTGATCTTTATCTTGGTGCAAACAAGAGGCCCTAAGATGACAATTTTAACAAAGGCCCCATAGATGTTAGTTTTTGTCTCGCCTGCGACCAAAGTCGCTGAAGGCGAGACATAGGTATAGCAATCCGGCGACGGCGACGGCGGCGGCGGCGGCGTAAACTTTTTTCTTAAACCTTCATAACTTTTCAAGGGTAATACATACAAACATCATCTTTGGTCCACAGCACCACCGAGTGATGACCTTTCCAGCAGCATATATTTTAGATGACCTTGACCTTGTTTTCATGGTTCAAAAAGCACATAAACATTGCGACATAGTTTCACATTCAAGTCCTTTTCTCAG
>MJUU01066787.1:44982-73391 GCA_002080025.1 Modiolus philippinarum
TGGTATGTAGGTTGGTCTTGGGTAGTACATGTCAGTCTGGCAGGTGACTTTTGTCCTTGACCTCAATTTCACAGTCTAGTGAGCATGTTCACTTTTCTGATTAGTTCACTTAGATTTTACATCAATTTAGAGTCCAGCAGGGACAGGCGAGACATCCTTTAGGGTCATCACTTGTTATACACTGTGGCATCCTACATTTTTGAATTTAGGGATTAAATCTTTATGCAGAATTGTTGCATATAGTCTGTAGATTTGCAATAAGCTTTCGGAATTTTGATTGTTTAGTAAAAACAAAATTCTGAAAACTTGATTCTGAAAGGTGGTTCAAATTTTGGTAAATTTCCTAGAGTCTCAAAAACAATTTATTTTTTCTTGGAATTCTGCCTAACAACCATATATCCTAGAAATCTTTTAGTAAAAATAACGATTATCAATAGTTTGATTTCAAAACAAGATGTGTTTTGTGAAACACTAATGCCCCCGTGTAGCAGTCAAGAAGAAACATTATGTATGAAGAGAAATGTATGTGCTTCTTAGAAATACATGTATGTATTTATAAATTCTGGCATCAATTGAAAAGTAAAACCATGAAAAGTGATGATTGTATTTAGATGCAAACGCAGAAGTTAGCCAAAGGACACCCACTGCAGATAAGCATTATCAAGATGAAAAAAAACTTTCACACCCCCCTTTTAATTATCTCATTGTGTTTCTGTCTATCAGTGCTATCAGTACTTTGATTATTTGATTATTGCATCAGATCGGTTCTATCGGTATTTTAATCATCAGACTGCATAAGAGATATTCTAATATAAAATCTTCATATTAGAAAATAATAAATATTTTAAGTAACATCCCAAATCATTTAGACATTGAAAAATAATAACAAAACAGTACACACAATAAGTCAACAAACTGTGAAACACAAAACATCTACTCTTACCATTCAAAATCTATACAAAATGTTAAAAGTTTTCAATAAAGATAATATACTAAAGGTATTCAATATTTTTCGTTGTAATTTTTTTTTTCTATTTAATAAAAACATAACACTTGAAAAAGTACAGAAGCCGTGTAGCATGCTACAATAATATTGTAAACATCTACTTTCTATAAATAGATTAGCATTTGAAACTACCCCCGTTTATATTTTCAGACGACCCCTTTATTTTCCATTCGACATTAAGTTCATGAATTTAAAGGTTACTTGTTGAAATAAATACAGATTAATACATGGGCATTTCCATATTGGCCTGGTTATCATCCCGAGACACCCATATTGGCCCGAGACGAAGTCGAGGGACAATATGGGTCGAGGAATGATAATCAGGTCAATTTGGAAATGCACATGTATTAAACTTCCGACGTTTAGAAATGCCAGGCCGATATGGACCGGAAGTCATTTATTTGCCCAGGCCAATATGGACCGGAAGTCGTTTATTTTGTCTGAGATGCACGAGGAGCATAAAATAACCTATTATTTTCCTGGGGTGTGAAAATATGGACAGTTTACTTCCGATCATATTGATCATGCAAAAACGCTTTTATTTCTACTAAGTATGGAATAAAATATAATAATTTTTTTTTAATATTTTGTGGTTTGTCATCATAAATCCATCCAAAGTCAAAAGCAACGGAGAAAATGTATCTAGCTGGAAAAATAATACACAGTAAAGTAATTGTAGCATGTGGATTTCGGTCGATCCATCATTTTATTGCACCAATAACGTCCTCGATCTATATTGTTGTTCTTGGTTGGTGCGATAAAATCATAGATCGACCTCATCCACATACTATAATATTGTATATTATCATTTACAGTAGTATATCAAAAGTCGGATATATACATATGTGTACGTGATTTTACAGCACATGAGGACAAAACGATTGATCTAAGCCCGTAAGGTATCATGAAAGGGCCGTCATGAAAAATAGTTGTAAAAACCATTATTTAAATATTAAATATGTAAAGAAAGCATTTCAACCTTCACATGTCTGGGTTTCTTCCTATACCGAAAACCACACAGATAAGCTTTACAGCATTTGTATTTATGAAATTACAATATCAAATCTGTACATGACAAATAAACACAGAGTAGTTTCGGGAAATTTACCAAAATTAGAATCGAAAGTTTTTTGCAATCTGACTAACAACTCTCCATTACTTTTTGGAATTTTACCTACACCTAGCAACCGTATCTTTTTGGTGCCTTATCTTATCAGTGATCATTTTCAATAGTCAGATTGCAAAAAAATATGATTCTAATTTTGGTAAATTCCCGAAAGTCTTAAAGGCCTGTTATTTTTGGAATTTTACCTAGCAACCATATCTTTTTCAATTCCTAACAGTAATAATGATAATTTTCAATAGTCAGATTGTAAAAAAACTTTCATTCTAATTTTTGTAAATTTCCTGAAAGTCTTAAATACCGGTCATTTTTTTGAATTTTACCTAGCAACCATATCTTTTTCAATTCCTAACAGTAATGATGATCATTTTCAATAGTCAGATTGCAAAAAACTTTAGATTCTAATTTTGGTAAATTTCCTGAAACTCTCGAAGAGCTTTTTTTTTTTTTTTTTTTAAATTCTACCTAGGAACCATACCTTTTTTCAATTCCTTACATTACGAATCATCGTTTTCAACATAAAGACTGCAAAAATCACCCGCTCTTGTTTTGGTAAATTTCCTGAAATCCTTAAAGACCAGTATTTTGGGGGAATTCAAAGTAGCAACCATACCTTTTTCAATTCCTTACAGTAACAGTGATTGATTCAATAGTAAGACTGCAAAATTTTTTATTCTGGTTTTTGGTAAATTTCATGAAACTCTCAAAGACCCGTTATTTTGGGGAATTCTAACTAGCAATCTCTTTTTCAATTCCATAAACTACTTGAAATTGTTTTCAATAGTAAGACTGCGAAAATCTTTAATTTTAGATTAAATTTCTTTTGACGATTCCTTTATATATATTTTCAAAACCAAACTTTAGTATGGGTCCAAAAAAGGCGTGCTGGGGGATTGCAATCTATGATTGACCTTTATTCTTTTTCTTTTTTTTGGAAATCTACCTAGCAACCTCACCCTGGTTACCCTCATTTGGCGTCCGTCTTCCCTATGTCGAAAACTTTATATTCCAAGAACTTCTTTAATTTAGATAAAACTTGGTCACAAAAGACCTTATTAATTGTATCCGGCAGGTTTGCATTTCATCCAATGTTGCCGCTAGTGGGGACTACGGTATGAAATTAGACCCTATGGAACCTATAGAAAACACATTCAAAGATCTTCTTAGAAACTACTCGTCCAATTATAACCAAACTTATAACCAAACTAAGTCACAATGGTCTTTAGATGGTCATTCCAAAAAGGTATCCGGAGGGTCCGTACCTCATCCAAGATGGCCGCCAATGGGGAACATACTTATACATTGGACCCTTTGGAAAACAAATTCAAAGATCTTCTAAAAATTAACTTATAAAATTCATACCAAATTCAGTCACAATGGTCCTCAGATGATCGCTTCTTAGAAAGGTATCCGGCAGGTCCGTACCTCATCCAAGATGGCCGCAAGCGGGGATTATAGTCTTATATTGAACCCGATGCAAAACGACATACATGCAGAGATCTTCTTAGAAACTACATGCACTAGTCAGTTTAGAAATAAACATATCTCTATGACAGCCGTATACCAATTAAGAGATACATGTTCTAATTGAGAGCATCTTGCTTTAATTCCTTACAGTAATAAAATGGTAGTTTTCAAAAGTAAAATTACAAAAAAAAATCTTTTATTTTAGTTTTTGTAAATTTCCTGAAAATCTCAAAGCGTTTTTTTGGAATCCTACCTAGCTACAATATCTTTTTCAATTCATCACGGAAATAATGATGATTTCAATATTGCAGATTGAAGTCTTTGATCCTAGTTTTGGTAAATTTCTCGAAACCCTGAAAGACCTTACCTAGCAACATATCTTTTTCGTTTCTTACTGTTCAAAAGTGCAAGAGTGAAAAATTCTTTTACTTTTAATTTAGATAAATTTTCTGAAACTCAAAGACATGTTATTCTTGGAAATTTTACTTAGCTACCATACCCTTTCCAAAAAGCATGTTAAAGCAGTCGGTAACTATAAAGTTAATTTTAACCCCAGAAAAAATAGAGGATGAAAGGCTACAATTTTCCGACTACTGTCGAACAACAAAGGAGCTGGGTTGACCATATATATTTTTCATCAATGATATCATGATATCAAAGTTTCTATTATCACCTTAATTAGTTGTTTATTACGAGTTATTCTGATATGCAATCTTATTCACCTAGAAACCAAATTACATTGTGGAACTTTGTTGATCTTTGTTGTACATACGTGATAAATCTGAAATAAATTATGCATATAAATTGACATATAATACTTGATAAACTGTGCACTATGTAAAATTGATACAGACAGTGTTGATCGGGTCAATATCATTACATAACAACCAGCAACTGGAATTCCACAAGGTCATTTTGCAAAATATACAGGCACATAAAATCAAAATCTAGGCACAAAAAACAGAAGTACCAGTTACATGTAATATCAAATGGACTGGCATTATACATACCAGCAATCATAATCAAAGAATGACATATATACCATCCTAAATAGACCATTTCCGAGCTCTGGTATACAGTAAGGATTTACCCGACAGCTTTTCAAATCTCATAGTATAGATACGTCACGTCATAAAGCCTAACACGTCATAAAATTAAGTTTTTGGAGTACACAATCTTGGTCACATAGGGCTTTAGAGTACAATCTTGGTCACATAGGGCGGACATGTTCATGGCGTAGGGCGGACAAACAACAACTACTTAATTTGAATACCAGAACTCGGATATGGTCTATTGCAGGCAGTATATGTTTTAGGTACTCCAACGAAAAAAATAAATGTTCGCTTTCAATGAATATAAAGGTTCAAAAAGATAGCTGTCTGCTTCAATAATAAGAAAAGAACTTTTGATCCCCAAAAATTTAGATAAAGGATAGATTAGCATCATTAAAAAAATTGCATTTTTTCTACTTCCGGTATATTTTTTCTGCTATTGGGAGCTAAGGAAAAACTGGTTCAAAATTATTTGGAGTTGCGGCGCTTTGGCCACTAATTGAGATTAACTACGAGGAAAATTCAAGAAAACTGCAAGTAAAAGTTAAAAAGTGCATTCATTAATTTATTTGAAACTTTGCAGTTGAAAGGTTAAATACAACACTTAACGTACGTCTTCATGCACCATGTCATCATTATGTATTTGTGTAATGAAAATTGATAAATCATAAAACTTTGCTTACAAAATTCTTCGTTGGAGTACCTATGTGTTTAATAATGAGTGCCATGCAATGAACACGAGCACTTACGTTTATTTTCCATCGACAAAAGTTCAAGATTTTGAATATTTTTATTGATGACAAACATTTCTGCTAATTTTCAGAGAAGTTAATTGTGGATTTCAACATTAACAAATTCCACATTTATAATCCAAAAATCGACTTAAGCTCTGAACGATGCCAAATTCAACTATTATGAGCACCCTGAAGAAAAATTACTACGAGTGTGGACCCAAACTGATGTCTCGCAAAACTGATGTGAAAACTCAAACTGACTAATTCAGAAAACTTAACATGTTGGCTGACAAAAGAAATATAGCAAACTGTTATATATAACCAAAAACCAAAATGCCAAATATCAGTGACCTACCACTGATATAGATACTGGAGAACCAAACATGTTCACTAGACCGTGAAAATGAGGTCAAGGGCTAAAGCCAAATAGCAGGATGTCATGTTCCATCCAAGACAAACCCACATACCAAATATTATTGACCACACATTAATAGATACTTGAATACAGGGCTACGCCGAGCGCAGCATGATACGACCGCAGCATGTCGTCCACTGAAATTTGAAAAAGTGTAATTTAAAGTGAGTATGGACATAGGAAAGAGCTTGACACAATAATTAGATGGACGCAATAAGGAGATTGACCTGTACACAAACTAGGCAAAATAAAAATTAGCCCTTATGACTCCTTATGATTACTCTTTGACCTCCTATAGCTCAGAAAAGGTAAGAGCTACGCCCAATCCATTGACATGATGCTGAAAGCTTATATCAAGTAGAATCCAAAGAAAAAAATCCCATCGAAATGCGATGAAAAATAAAAATTTAAGGTAATCTGTAAATTTACGATTTTGGCCCCTTCGGCCCCTCATAGCTCGGGAACGGCAAAAGCTACGTCAAATCCGTTGAAATACTACTGCAAGCTTACATCAAGTAGAATCCAAAGAAAAAAATCCCATCGAAATCCGACGAAAAATAAAATTTTTAGATTATCTGTAAATTTACGATTTTGGCCCCCTTCGGCCCCTCATAGCTCGGAAACGGTGAGAGCTACACCAAATCCGCTGACATATAGCTGAAAGCTTACATAAAGAGGAATCAAAGAATAAAATCCCATCGAAAGTCGATGAAAAATAAAATTTTAGGTTATCTGTAACTTTACAATTTTGGCCCCTTCAGCCCCTCACAGCTCGGAAACGGTAAGAGCTACGCCAAATCCGTTGACATGGTACTGAAAGCTTACATCAAGAGGAATCCAAAGAAAAAAATCCCATCGAAATCCGGTGAAAAATAAAATTTTTTGGTTATCTGTAAATTTACGATTTTGGCCCCCTTTGGCCCCCCATAGCTGGGTAAGGAAACAAGTTACCAAAAATCTAATAGTAGAGCGCTTCGATAATTTTTCATTAGGAATCCTTTGGAAAAATCGGACTAAAAATAAAAAAATGAATTTTTTGAAATTCGCCCCTTTTGGGCACCATTTATCTCGTGAACAGTACATGCCACATGAAATCCATTGGCATATTCCAGATTGGAAATTTTCTAAGGAGTTTACTGAAAGAAACCCCATCAAAATCCGATAAATAATAAAGATTCTACAGTAAAATATGTGAAAAAAACCAATTTAACCCCTTTTGGCCCCTTTTTCTAAAACGGGCGGGGCCAGGAACATAAAATTATAGCCCGGGCTAAAACATAAGCCAAGAAACATCATACTAAAATTTGAAAATGATCTGTTCACTGGAACCAAAGTTATGCTGTCCACAGACACAAAAATACCCAATTTTACCCCTTTTTGTGAAACGGGTGGAGCCATAAACCCGAAATTAAAACCCGGGATAGCCATTATGCCAAGAAACCACACACTGAAATTTGAAGATGATCCGTCCACTAGAAACAAAGTTATGCTGGCCACAGACGCCGACGCCGACGACTGCGCCATACCATAATACGACCCTAATACGACCACAAAATTTTTGCGGTCGTATAAAAATCAACATGCTCACTGAACAATGAAAATGAGGTCACAGACAAAAGCCATATAGCAGACTGTCATGTACTACACAAGACCAACCTATATACCAAATATAATTGATCACCACTTATAGTTACTAAGAAAATGACCTAATCACAAAATCTTAACATGCTCACTAGACTGTGAAATTGAGGTCAAGGACAAAAGTCATATAGCAGATTGTCATGTACTACCTAAGACCAACCTACATACCATATATCATTGACCTAACACTTACAATTACTGAGAAACTAATCTAAGCACAAAACTTAACATGTTCATTGGACCGTGAAATTGAGGTCACAGACAAAAGCCATATAGCAGACTGTCAAGTACTACTCAAGCCCAACCTATATACCAAATATATTGACCTAACACTTTTAGTTACTGAGCAAATGACCTAATCACAAAAACTTTACATTCTTACTGGACTGTGAAATTGAGGTCAAGGACAAAAGCCATATGACAGACTGTCATGTACCACCTAAGACCAACCTACATACCATATATCATTGACCGACCACTTATAGTTACTGAGAAAATAACCTAAGCACAAAAACTTAACATGTTCATTGGACCGTGAAATTGAGTTCACAGACTAAAGCCATATAGAAGACTGTCAAGTAATACTCAAGCCCAACCTATATACCAAATATATTGACCTAACACTTTTGGTTACTGAGCAAATGGCCTAATCACACAAACTTAACATGCTCACTGGATCGTGAACTTGAGTTCAAGGACAAAAGCCATATGACAGACTGTCATGTACTACCTATGACCAACCTACATACCATATATCATTGACTGACCACTTATAGTTACTGAGAAACTAACCTAAGCACAAAAACTTAACATGTTCATTGGACCGTGAAATTGAGGTCACAGACAAATTACAAAAACAGGAAAACAGCAAACACCCACAATGGCCAGGAACTACAATCACACGCCACAATCTACAAGCAAACTGAACCAGAAAAACAATAATGAAAACAAGAGACAAACATAAATAACGATAGGAACTCGGGATAGCCGGACTTGGTACCGGCACTATCAAATGCCAAATGCCAGACTGACATGTACTACCAAAGATCAACCTTCATACTAAATATCATTGACCTACCACTAACAGTTATTGAGAAATGGACTTAACCAGAGAAACTTTACGTGGTCACTAGACCTCGAAATTAAGGTCAAGGACAAAAGTCATATGCCAAACTGACATGTACTACTCAAGACCAACCCATATACATGTACAAAATATCATTGACCTATTGAGATATGGATCTAATCAGAGAAACTTAACGTGGTTGCTAGACCGTAAAATTGAGGTCAAGGACAAAAGGCATATGCCAGACTGACATGTACTACTCAAGACCAACCTAAATACCAAATATCATTGACCTACCACTTATAGTTATTGAGATATGGATCTAATCAGAGAAACTTAACGCGGTCACTAGACCATGAAATTGAGGTCTAGGACAAAAGTCATATGCCAGACTGACATGTACTATTCAAGACCGACCTATATACCAAATATCATTGACCTACCACTTACAGTAATTGAGATACAGAACTAATCAGAGAAACTTAACGTGGTCACTGGACCGTGCAATAGAGGTCAAGGTCACATAATTTTATGTCCGTCAGGTAGCACTTGATTAGTACTACCACTGGACCAAATATGATGTTCCTACATCAAAGAGTTTTCAAAATATCCTGCATTATAGTAAAAGTTAACGCCGTCGCCGTCATACTTTACACGCCTATGTCTCGCTTTCGCGACTTTCGTCGCGGGCGAGACAAAAACTGGTGCAGTTGACAAACTTGTTCCTGGTACATTTTTATAGTTACACCGAGAGAATGTTTAACTCTTTGAGGTAAAACAATCTCAGAATCATACTGATAAAGTATGCCTATGCCTAAAGGGTATGTAGTGAGTAGTATGACGTAAAATAAGTTTTTATTCAGAGGACTCTTAATGTTTATTTGCTTGTACATATTTGTATGATCATTGTTTTTCTGTCATTTATGTTTGTTTATCTCGAACTTTATAGTTTAAGAAAATAAAATTTGAATTTGAATTGATAAATTAGAGTTTAGCGTCCAGTGAGCAATTTTTAGCTATATCTGGACGAGAACAAGTTAATCAATTCAAAAAATATAAGTAAGAGAAGAAAGAAACAAAGGTGTTAGGGACAGCAAGTTCTGATTGCAACTGGAAAAGGGGAGAAATGGATAGGGACACGAAATTTAGCCTTTTAAACGAGTCCGTGTGACTCTGCTCTCTTAAGACAATATAGAAGGGGTCTTTATACTACATGGAGCATGGCGTTTCCCCACACAGTTTAGCTACAATGGTTCGCGGTCAGGTTTTCCGTATTGTGACCTCACTACCACGCATAGAAAGGGCATTCCCCTATCCATCAACTGAGGAAGCGCCCGGCAGCTGAAAACCGATTTAGGTGCCGGGATTTAAATTTGAATTATCAAGAGCACCCGGGTTAAGTATAGTCTCGAACTAAGGGTCACTGACTAGAACAGACTTCAGTGAAATTATAGGCAAAACAGGCCAAAAATTATATGGACCATCTGAGTAGCGGGTTAATAATACACGACATAATTTGTCTTCATGAAAAGATCCAGGCTTTGTGTATTCTGGACAAAACGACAGTTTCCCAATGGAAGCAAAAGATGAAAAGCACTTTGAAATCAAACTCGATAAGTACTGGCAAAATCATCTAGATCTAACCATGATGTGTGGTAAAGGCCTATCAATACCCGGCTACAGGCTAGTATTAAAAATCAATAAAATATTAAAACAAGAGGAAAGCTGTCAATGTGACAGCAAAACGGATTTTCTTTCACATGGACAGTATATCATACACATGGGTTGACCCTGAATATTTGAAATGTACAAGTTTATAATTTTTATTAATTTTCAATGTTAAACCTTCCACCAAAGTAGCCTTTTTCTGAAAGTTCAGCAACTTGGATTTTAATCAAAATGGAAAATTAAAGCACTGTGCACGCCTCTGATACAGGTACAAATAATCTGCAAAATCAATAAAAACTTCCTATCTATTAAGTTGAAGGATATGGTTGTACCCTATTGTTAAAAATTTGACGTAAAAATGACTGATATTTTTTACATAAATTATCAAAAATCAAAATCAAAGTACCATGCACACCTTTGATATATGTACAATTGATCTGCAAAATAAAAACTTCCTGTCTCAAATACTGTAGGAGATTTGCTCCGGACAAAGGGGGTACCCTATTGTTAAAAATTTGTCGTAAAAATGACTAAGTTCAACAACTGATATTTTTGACATTAATTATCAAAAATCAAAATCAAAGTACCATGCACATCTTTGATATATGTCCAATTGATTTGCAATATAAAAACTTCCTGTCCCAAATACTGTAGGAGATTTGCTCCGGACAAAGGGGGTACCCTATTGTTAAAAATTTGACGTAAAAATGACTAAGTTCAACAACTGATATTTTTTACATTAAATATCAAAAATCAAAATCAAAGTACCATGCACACCTTTGATATATGTACAATTGATCTGCAAAATAAAAACTTCCTGTCTCAAATACTGTAGGAGATTTGCTCCGGACAAAGGGGGTACCCTATTGTTAAAAATTTGACGTAAAAATGACTAAGTTCAACAACTGATATTTTTTCATTAATGATCAAAAATCAAAATCAAAGTACCATGCACACCTTTGATATTTGTACAACTAATCTGCAAAATAAAAACTTCCTGTCTCAAATACTGTAGGAGATTTGCTCCGGACAAAGGATGTACCCATTTGGCAGCCGCCCGCCCGCCCGCCAATTTCACCATTTAAATAACCGGATTTTTCCGATGGAAAACCCGGTTTTATAACAACAATTTCACATTTCTGAAATGAAAAGGTTTTGCTACTGATACAAATCAAATCAAAATGTTTTAATCAATCATGGACCCACAAAGAGCAATGACACAAAACACGTAATTAAAAACATACATACAAACATACATACTACTTGGGCAACATCAAACAGATTGATTAAAAATTAATATTAATACAAAAAGACCGATGACAAACAATAAAGATTCATGGCATATACAAACACCTGCAACTAGTTAGAAATGTCCGTAATGTTACAAAGTAAATTATTTGCATATTTCCTGATCCTCATACAATGAAAGTAATCATAAGTTCAACAACCTATATGACCTGGGTTATATACATTTAACATTAAATACGACCAATTTTCTACAATTTATCAAGTAGGAGATTTTCATGTCGATTATATTTCAAAGTCTTTATATAAATAATGGTGGTTTAAATAAAATTTATTGGAGTTTATGAGAACAACTCTCTAAACACGCTCTATTATGGCTTTTTGTCTTGCTAGGTTGAAAGTAATTGGGATAAAAAAACCCATAAAATGTCCAAAATATTACGCTTTATACTACCCTGTCAACGTCGTCATTTTCACAAAATAAAGGTATATAATTACATTCATTCTGCTTTGTATGGAAATCTCGTTTTAACATGGATATGGGATGTTGTCTCCTTGACATTTACCCCATTTCCTTTCTTTTTCATATGTAATATATTAATCTCCATATACATGTACAGCAAGTAAAAAACTAATGACTCAGTGTATATTTTCAATGTTATAACATTTTTACATAATGTTATGATTAACTATGTTTGTTCAATATGAAAGATCAACAGATTCCCCATGGAGTAATAACATGTCCTTAGGTAAATATTTTAAACTTTCAAATGATAAATGACATTTTAGTATTATTAAAATATGAATTGAATGCGGCTCCCGTCTTTTTGGTGTCCGGATTAGGCCCGAGACTCAATGAGTGTGTGATGGAAATTCAAGGGATCTAAAGTTCCATGCAAATTGAGAAAATTTACCAACAAAACAGTCACATAATTAAATTTCAAAGTTGGTAAGCAGAATGATTTATGAACATGACCACGCGTGTGTGTAAATCCATACACAATACACATCTAGATTTTACCACCGATAACTACAACAATAAATCTCATTCATATTTAAACTGGGAGTGGCCTCGTACTTTTTAAAATTCACACGCTTTTACAAAAAAAATGTACCTTGGTCATGTTTACTGTAAGACAAGAACTGAACATTTAGTTGTAACCAGTATTTCAGGACATAGGGGGAAATAATAAGGCAGATCTATTATTGTTTACATTTGATATTATCACGTTTAACTATTTACCTGATGTACAGGTGATAATTACAGGTAGCAAATCAAAAGCCTTTCGAGTTTGTCTCTTATAATATCTAAAATACGCAACATGAAAAGGACAAATAAAAATAAAATAAATAGGGGAATATTAGCGTTATAAATTCACAAATGAAATATGTTTTATATTTGCACATGTGTATCTAATTTCATGTGAATCACACCATTTGACCGAAAAGGGGACATATTCCATGTTTCTTATAAATTTCTCTACAAAGCGAATAATAAATCTTACCTCGTACTTTTTAATAAACGATGGAATAAGTATTCCTACCACGAAAATATGAATCTTCAGTAATTTTGCGTATTTTATCGCCGGTTTAAATAAGTATCTGGTTCAGCGGTACCAGAGTGTCATGCAGGAAGAGTGACTGTCCTTAGCTTTTAACGGGTAGGTGTCGCTGCATTCAAGTACTTCCTGGTATGCTCAATTCGGGGATAATCTCAGAGCACAAATTTGTTGATTTTTGGTAGGTTTGGGTTAATGTATTTGATATGAAACAAAATGACTTTGGACAAAGTTAGGTAAAACTGAGTATTTCTATCCTATGTAATAAAGAAGACTCCAAGAACAATCTAAGAAAACAAAATTAAAATTTAAAATTTTGTAAAAACAAGACCCCATTTGGCGTCTTGTAAACTCGGAATGTAAATCTGTTGAAAAGGTTAGAATACTTTGTGAAAACAAGGTTTAAAGTCCATGGGCTGTAATAACCCCCGTGTACCCCCACTCCCGACTGACCCACTAATTTTTTTTAATAAGTCCGCATACATCCCCTCTTGAAAACACGAGCCATGCACTGGCGGAATAGGGCCAATTTTTAGAAAGACCTAAATTTTTGAAAATTTCGTTTTCCGTCTTAGTTTTCTTTCAGTTGCTTCCGAGTTGACCGAATGCTTCCCAGTTATAAAACAAGGTATAAAATGATTGCTTTACTGAAACAAAGTTTTTACAATTTCTATACCCAATACGTTCCTTAGCGCTAATCGTACATCTACCCCAATGAAACTGATGATATTTACGAAACAAGAGGCTCTCAAGTGCCTGTATCTCTCATCTGGTCCTTGATAAACATAGACATTATGTTCAAACCCATATACATGTATATAATAAAACTATAGTTCCAATATGCCCAAAAAGACGTTTGTTAGTGTTCCCAATAGGTCCAATTTTAAAATATGTTCCATGTTCGCAGCCATCTTGGATAAAGTGGGAACAAGATTTTTTTTTCAGGGGTCCACATAAAACTATTTTGACCAAGTTTGATTTCATTTGCTCAGTAGTTTCAGAGGAGAAGAGCTTTGAATTTGTTTTCCCATAGGGTCCAATGTTAAACTATCTTCCCTGCTGACGTCCATGTTAAATATAGCAAGGACCTGAAAAACAGCTTTTTTTGGTAAGGGACCACCAGAGGACTATTGTGGCCAAGTTTGGTGCCAATTGGCTTAATAGTTTCAGAGAAGAAGATCTTTGAATGTGTTTTCCCGTAGGGTCCAATGTTAAAACTATGTTCCCCGTTGGCGGCCATCTTGGATATCGCCCGGGCCTGAAAAACAGCTTTTTTGTAAGGGACCACCAAAGGACTATTTTGGCCAAGTTTGGTGCCAATTGGCTTAATAGTGTCAGAGGAGATGATCTTTGAATGTGTTTTCCCATAGGGTCCAATGTTAAAACTATGTTCCCCGCTGGCGGCCATCTTGGATATCGCCCAGACCTGAAAAACAGCTTTTTGTAAGGGACCACCAAAGGACTATTGTGGCCAAGTTTGGTGCCATTTGGCTTAAAAGTTTCAGAGGAGAAGATCTTTGAATGTTTTTTCCCATAGTGTCCAATGTTAAAACTATGTTTCCCGCTGGCAGCCATCCTGAATTTCGCACAGACCTGAAAAACAGCTTTTATGTATGGAACTGCCAAAGGACTATTGTGGCCAAGTTTGGTGCCAATTGGTTCAGTAGTTTCAGAGAAGAAGATCTTTGAATGTGTTTTCCCATAGGGTCCAATGATAAAACTATGTTCCCCGCTGGCGACCATGTTGGATATCGCGCGGACTTGAAAAACAGCTTTTTTTGTAAGGGACCACCAAAAGACTATTGTGGCCAAGTTTGGTTCCAATTGGCCCAGTAGTTTCAGAGGAGAAGATCTTTGAATGAAAAGTTTACGCCGGACGGACGGACGGACGGACTACGGACGCAAAGTGATAGTGAAAAGCTCACTAAAGAATTTTCCGAAATTCACTGTTCAATCGATAAATCTTTTAGACATGGAACATATATCCGACAATATGTCACTTAATTGCTTTTGCATAAGCTATAACAATAAAACACTGTATTAATGTATAAGAAGTTTTACCCCTACCCCGAATAAATACTGTGGAAATTCCCAAGAAAAGATGTCCATAGTTTTGTTTCATATAAAGAAAACGATAAGATATATTCAGATATGTAGTTTTAATATCCGGAAGGAAATAATTTATGATTTGGGCCAATATTTGTGAAAATGGGATTTTTAAGTCTTTCAGATTTTTTAAATTAATCACTGTAAATTTATTATTTCTTCCAAACATGGAGTTTTTATCTGAAAAATTGCAATTTAATTGTTCTCAGCTATGCATTAGTCGTCTAGAAATACTGTATAAAAGTACAAAGAACATCAGGTAGATTTTAAATACGGATATTTTCACCCCACCCCATCATATTTAGTTCATTAGTCTTGTCATGAACTTTCTTGTAATCTGAATATCTAAACATGACATTTACCTTGTACTTACAGGTATAAAAAGAAATCAGTTAAGTCTTCCCATAAAGAAATTATGGCAAACATTTACTCATTACATAAATATACTAAAGTCTACTTTCAAAAACAAGAGAACTATTTTTTGTACGTGTCTACTCAGTCTCTTTGGCCAAAATCTGCAGCACAAAGACATATTTGTCATCTAATCGCAAAAATATATTAAATTCTAGAATTCGAAAACTCCGATTTTTCAATAATTCTCTTATCAAAATATTTTTGTTTGCATTTATAGTGAAAAGATAAATTGCAATTATTTTGTAGCTAACAGTTTGTGTGTAATTTCGAGCATGCGTTTACCTTACTTCAACTTATTAACATATAAATTAACAGTTTGTCATCTAATCGCAAAAATATATTAAATTCTAGAATTCGAAAACTCCGATTTTTCAATAAAGGTTGTATTCAAAAAGTTTTACAGTGAAAAATATTGCTTTTTTATCTACTTAATATTTGTATTCTGCATACCTTCTCAACTATCTGCTAAAACAAAATTAGTTGCAGTATACATCATTCGAAACAACAGAAAAACCAGGCAGATTTTCTTGATCAGTGTATAAAGTCCTATCATTAAAAACAACCTCTCTACATATAGAAGGGCTGGACGCCCTTTATTAACTGTTATTTACAAAATAATCTTTGTTTTAATTTACCAGAGATATATTTTCGCTTTCTTCTTGTGATATAATAAAAACTTAAAAAAACTAAAAACCGAAATTCTCATTTTGCATTGGATTGGATGTCTTCAAATTTTTCAGGGGGTAAAATTCACGATTTACCGTCGGAACCAATAGCATTGTAATTGCGCAGACACACACCATACTTCCTGTAATTTTAAAATCCATTAAAAATCCTTTTTTCGATTTTGCATTATAATAGAGATAACCAAATTGTATTTTATGATCTTCAGAGGTAAATCTAAGATTTTACTGTCGCAAACGTCCGTTTTCCGGCGACGCGTTAGCGTCGCCGGAAAACTCTGTTTGCGACAATAAAATCTACGATTTACCCCCTCAGATCCTAAAATACAGTATGGTTATCTCTTAATTTAACTGCCCATTAACCACGCACATGTATTTATTTGTGAAATATTGGAGTCTCTGTGTATTTTGGTGTTTGAAAATGATATGTCATTTCACTTTTATGCATTTTGCATCCAATTTCGAGCAGTTGTGCCAAAACGAGACCTCTTAAAAGTTTAAATCTGCTTAAATGGTCTTCTGCATGTTAGCTATAGTGAAATAAACACAAGAATACACATGACTTTTTTCTCTTTAGAGCCTGAATATTTTAAAATTTCCCTTATTTTTTAGGGGAGTGCTAATTTTGATCTTTCTGAACTTACAATAGGTATTAAACTTTTTTTTCACACAATTTGTTGCTAACATATCATTTATCATTATTACATTGACAATTATTAGATGTATACATGTGTTATGATATTTACGAACCTAAAGGCAGAAAGTCGAAGAAGTGAAAATATTCAAAATTCCGAAAATCAAAATTTTATGAACTTTAATTGTCCCAATTTCGAATAACAACTAGAAACTAGATCAAATAAAGGGCTACGCCAAGCGTAGCATGATACGACCGCAGCATGTCGACCAAAGAAATTTGAACAAGTGTAATTTAAAAGTGAATGTGGACACAATTCAGAGCTTGACACAGTAAGCTGATGGACACAATAAGGAGTTTGACACAGTAATAAGCTGGACGCAAACTAAGGAACATTAAAATTAGCCCCTTTGATCCCTAAAAGCTTCGAGATTGTAAGAGTAACACTATATCTGTTGAAATATTTCTGACAGCTTACATCAAGATGAATTAAAAGAAAAATTTCATCGAGATCCGGAAAAAATGACAAGTTTACATACAGTATTTAAAAAAAAAATAGCATTTTTTGGCCCCTTTGACCCCTAACAGTTCAGAAACGGTAAGAGATACCCAAAATCTGTTGGTATACTACAGAAACCTGACAACAAGAGAAATCTTAAGAAAAAAAATCTCATTGAAATCGGATGAGAAATAAAAAAAAAATAGGTTATCTGCATATTTGCAATTTTGACCCTGTTTGGTCCCTTATATCTCCAAAAGCAATCAAGTTATCAAAAATCTAATAGTTAAGTGCTATGTGCATTTTTCATAAGAAATCAATTTAAAAAACTGCATCAAAATCAGACTAGAAATAAAAATACAATTTTTGAGAATCGTCCCTTTTGGGCCCTGTTATCTCATACGTGAAATCCGTTGACGTACCACTGATTGGAAATTTCCTAAGTAGCCCAATGAAAGAAATCTGATTAATAACTAGAGAACGTGTCTATAAGACACGGATGCCCCGACGATAAATTTATCGCACAGATTCACCCATGTCAATCATTCGTAAAATTTGTTCCCTGTTACAGAATTGTGATGAAATGCAAATTTTTAACCAAAGTCATTCAACCATAAAATGTAGGTCATGAACGGCCAACTGTTGGTGATATGCGCAGATCTCTTTTTAGATGAATCTTACAGTGAAATATTACTGTGATGCTATAATACATAGTAGTTGAGAAATAGACTTAAACGCAAAACTTAACCAAAGTCAATGAAGCGCAAAATGTAGGTCAAAGCCACCTAATTGTCAATGGTTTGGGTACTAGTCATCAAGGCAATTAATTTGATGAAACAACATTGTCCTAAATTGTGCAGTTGTTGAGAAAAGGACTTTAACGCAAAACTTAACCAAAGTCACTGAAGCGTAAAATGTAGGTCAAAGCCACCTAATTGTCAATGTTTTAGGCAGTACTCATCAAGGCAATAAATTTGATGAAACATCATTGTCCTATAATAAGTAGTTGTTGAGAAATGGACTTTTAACACAAAAGAGTCACTCAAGCATGAAATGTAGGCCAAAGAGTCAAACTACCTAGTGAACTCTGTAGTATTATCAAATATCTACCTACTGACCTACTATAATTGTTCTATCTCTTACAGTTTCTGAGAATATTTAAACGCAAATCTAAACCGGACGAAAGGACAAGGGTAACACTATATACCCCTTCCACATTCGTGGGCGGGGCATAATAAAAATTCTACAGCCAAATATGTGAAAACACCCAATTCTGCCCTTTTTGACCCTTTTTTATAACCGGAGGAGACACAATGTCCAAACTTACCCATCCACACCTTGCTTTTGTGCTAAGGAACGTTTTGTCAAAATTTCATCAGGATTGATCAACATGAACTTAAGTTATTGACCAAAGACAAAGGCGTCTACAGGCAACGACGCCGACGACGACGACATGCAGACGACGACAGCGCCATACAATAAAACGACCTCAAAATTTTTGCGGACGTATAATAAAGAGGGCTGTTTAATTGAAAGGAATCGAGAGCCTAAAATCGTCATTTTCGCAATTTTTTGCGTGCAAGTTATGTTCGTGTAAACATGCTTTATTTTGAAGGAGGGACATAGGAGGACTGAAAAAAGTCGGTCTGGTTCGGAAAGGGGGGAGGTGCACGGAAAGTGTTTCCAACGCAAGGACTATTAGGCACTCTCCCTCTAAACGCTCAGAAACGATATCATATACACCAAAATTTGTTGGCTAACAATAAGAAGAATTAAAGGAATAAACCCGATCGAAATTCAATGAAAATAATATGCACTTCGCAGAAAAAAAAGAAAAAAGAATTTGTCCGCTAGACTTTTTATGGTAAAAGCTATACACCAAATTGGTCGACACATAACGCTAACTGAAAGTTCATTTTAAGATGAATAAAAAGTAAAGTCTGAAATGTCTGACAAAATGATTCTTAGCCATGTCTATACTGATGCCCAAAATGATTGTTTTTGCCATTGGGCGTGTGGGGTTTTATGTTGAGTTATATTCTCCAACTGATAGGTATGTTTTTGCAAGACATTGATATGAAACAATTTTTGTAATGGGCCTTCTTAAATTTGCCTCAATACTGCTTCAGCGCAGCCGAGATTATACGGAAACTCGATGTTTTCCCATATCTTAAATTTTATTCATCGTTTACGGCCGTGAAATCGGCATTTTTTGCAAAGGAAATTCAATAAATCATTCTTTATAAGCTGTAGTTGAATTTGATTCAATGTCATTAGAGGAGATTATCAAAATATGATTTTCACTTGGGGTCAGCCCAATGCTCAACTATTTTCAAGTTGGCTCTGATGTTTTTGTCGGATCCGAAAAAAAGCTATCTTAGCTTTACAAAATATGTTGCATACGCCATTCAATAACAGTTTAAGTATATTTCATCAATAGTTTCAGAGCAGATGAATAAAATAATGTCAAAAATGAAATAATACCATAGGATACCATAGGATCATTTATGGACGCAGGCTTATACAGCCCTTGTATCCATATCTGTGGTCGATTCAATCGTGCCTACCGGTGCGTGACTTCCGGTTCTGTGTTGTTGTTGGCACAGAAACATATTTAACTTCTTGGTTTTCCCACTGTTTGTCTAGCAAGATCTCAAATTGTTTTACATCTTTGGCCTGAATAACATTCTCTGGTAAGGCATTCCACGCTTCTGCTACTCAGTATTTCCTTGCATTTACTGACCTAGTGAATCTCTTTTTAAGTTTCAAGCTATTTCCTCTTGTTCTTGTGTTTCCATCCAGTACTAGCAAATTTTTTGATACTTCTTCATCGTTAATACCCCTTAGAATCTTAAAAGTCTCAATCATGTCGCCCCTTAGCCTTCTATACCTCGATGTTGGTATATTTAGCTTCTCTAATCTTTGTTCATAGTCAAGGTCCTTTAAGGAGGGGACAAGTCTCGTTGCTCTCCTTTGGACGTTTTTAATACATTCTATATCTGTTTATATGGGGTCCACACTGCGGCTGCATATTCAAGATGTGGTCTTACCAGGGCTTGGAAAAGCTCCTTTTATCTAGATAAGTATAAGTTCTTCTAATTAGCCCCATGATGATATTGGCTTTATTCACTTGTGTCTGAATATGCTTCGAGAAGTTTACTAGTATGTTTTCATCTACAATCACCCCAATGTCTTTCTCTCCCGTTGATTGTTCCAGTTTTACTTTGGCAATACCGTCATTGTCATATAAATGATAAGTTTGGTTACTATTATAGGGTAATTGCATGAATATTGAGGAATATTGTCCCGAGTAGAATTTTATATTGCACGAGTTTGCGAGTGCAATATATATTCTACGAGGGATAATATTCCCAATTATATTCATGCAATAATCCTTTTATTGTATAGCAACGCTAAAATTTCTGTTAAAAACGGACTTTTGTTGTCAATGACGTCATAAAATTGAGGTCATATTTGCACTAGTGCAATATGGAAATTTATTGCACGCTTACATTTGGTTGGTTTATTAAGGAAATATTATGTTGCTATACAATAATATCTGTTACTCTGTTGTTGTTTACTGATAAGGCTTACATTTGTTTGACCATGTTTGAAGTATGCAGGCTACCTCTTTCTGCTGGCTTTGTAATTTCCTTATATAATTTTGTGTCATCTGCAAAGAAATATGTAGCCGCTTCTACACAGTCAGGCATGTCATAAATAATAGAGGACCAAGTACGCTTCCTTGTGCAATACCACTTGTTACTTCATGTTCTTTACATGTATGCCCATTTACTGTTACCCTCTGTTTATGAAGTCCATATATATTGAGTCAATTGTTCCCCCGTTGTCTAGTATTTCCGTCCATTCATCCAATACTTTGAGGAGTTGTAGTGTTGTGGATCTTCCAGAGATGAAGCCAAATTGCTTTTTACTAAATAAGGAATTCTTGACAAAATGATTTACTATTTGGTTCCTCACTAGTTTTTCCATCAACTTGCAAATCACACTAGTTAAGCTCACTGGTCTATAGTTACCAGGTTCTGACTTGCTCCCTTTCTTGAATATTGCAACTATGTTGCCTAGTTTCCATAACTTTGGTACAATGCCCCTCTGTAGTGATTCATTAAATATCATTGTCAGTGGTTTGCATAGTGTATTCCTCAGTTTTTTTGGGTCGAGGTCATCTGTCCCTGCTGACTTGTTAGGGTTAATTTCCTTTAACAATTTAAAGGACATCATTGATTCAATTACTTTATCCTGAAATGGGTATTCAATTAATTCTTCTTTAAGCTCTGGGGTAGTTCCATCTGGTTCATGCGTAAGAACCTGCTGAAAAAATTTGCTAGTAGTATTGCAATGGAGACATTTTTTTTTGTATACGGTCGAATGAAACAAGCGATTTTCGTGAAGGACCTACCAAATGTCATTCCTGTAAAGTTTGGTAGAATTTCGGCAGTTTAAGAGGAAATAATCAAAATATGATATTTCCCTTAGATTCAAATGTCACACTATGTTCCACGCTGGCGATCATGTTTTATGTTGGATTTGAACAAAATAAGCAATCCTTGTTGGACCTTCCACAGGTTTGTTAGATTTACTTAAATGTGGTTGCAGAGCAGATGATTAAAATAGGCCAAGGGCTGAAATCACCTTTTCAATGCACCACTTATTATCCGGTTCAATTTTTTCCTCAGTTTTTCTTTCCCCCCTCTTCTAAATAAAACGTTATTGTCCATTGTGTATGAACTTAGCGGTCTACTAGTTCCTATTGTGTAACCAATTTAGCAATTTGGGTAATCTATTGGTGGTATTTTTTATCTACAGGTATTGCTCCACTACAACATACATTGGAACAAGATGTGTTTGTGAAACACTACATATGCCCCAGATTCTACAGTGAAATATATGAAAATACACAATGTATATATATACCATTATGATTTAAGTGACAATTTACTTACTATGAGGCATAAGCAGAGCTCATTGTTGAAGGCCTCATGGTGACTTCAAGATGAAGAACAACGATAAAAGCGTTGTTCCATTGTTTGGTTTTGCCATGTTTCTGGAGACTTTGTCATGTTTGTCTCATGTGCATTTATTCCATATCTTTTCATTGTTAATTTAAGTGAAAATGCTGTACAAATTATTTGTAATCATGTGCAGGTGGTCACTGATTCTGATGTCAATTTGCATGCTGGGGCTTAATACACATAACACCTAACACAGAACCATGGGGAAAATTGGACATTAAGGGAAATTCAGACATTATTACATTTTACATTTTAAATATGAATAAGAATTAGAAAAATAGAAACAGTTAACTGGTGAATTTGTCTCACATAAACAAATCTACAATTCTATTGAATTATTCTTTAAGTGTATCATAAATACAGATTTATCATGTAACTTCCTCTAGCTTGTATGTGAAAAATATCCATGGCAATAAGTTATAGAGTAAACCTCAGCAGAAAACCAAACAAAATGATCTCAAGAGCCTGTATCCCTCACCTGGACCTGGCTGACATTTATTCAGTCCAAATAACCTAATTAATAAATGGTCTGCTTTTAAGTATGTTAACAGACCTTGATTTTATTTGCTTCAAGTTTGAACTATATTTCTTGATGGAAACCATTTTGAATATGGTGAAGACTTACTGGTAATCTTTTGAGTTGTTTTGGATTATGAAACATATTTCACAATACATTACTTAAGTAACTAGAGCTGTCGCCAAATGACAGCCAGTTAAAACCCATGTTCATGAATTAATATGGCAAGTGCAAATTTAGGTGTGTGTGATATACCTCCTCCTTATTTCCAGAAAATATACAATATTTAATTATCCCCTTCAAAATTTGAGCAGCAACAATATTACTTTGTGCATATCTTCATGATCCTCAAGAAATATACTTCACTTGTGTTACATTTCATCTAAATCCAAGCACCTATTTTTGAGGATATTCCCCGACAAGGTGGACCCCCATTTTTTCTGAAAATATTCAAAGACCAATTCTCTCCCCTTAAACTCTTAGGCAGCAACCATATTACATGATGCACATCTTCGGGAGGTATACTTCAACTGTATAACATTTCTTCTTATTAGGAAGGCACGCATTCACAAGATACATGGATAGACAGAGGACCTACATACGACATGGACAAGGTGATTCCTTTATACCGCCCAACTTTACTTTACAAAACTAACTGATAGGCCAATTAAGAAGAGGTTAATTTGAAATGCCAGATGCAGCAACTGATACGAGGACAGTCGGCACCAAAAACTTTTTTCATAACTAGTCCTTCGGGCTAGTTGAGGTAACAGATTTACTAGTCCGAATCCCATTTTACTAGTCCGAAAAAAAAAGAAAAAATATTTACCATGATGAAAGGCAATGCAAATTTAGCATGTTGTCTAGAAAATGCAATATAAAATTTCTGCAACAAAAAATTCTTACTAGTCATGTCGGACAGTGGTTGAAAAAATTTACTAGTCTCGGGCATCGGACTAGTGCCTAACGGAGCAGACCGCGAGGAGATTGGAAAACATGTTAGATGTTGCTACTTTTATCAAATTTAATGTCCTTTTTTCAATCATACATGTATTACATATAAAGGCCATTTTTTAATTTCTTCTATCTCAGAAAATAAAAAAGTAATGGTGCATTACATGATACCCCGCCACGTTTCACAAAATTTCTAAGTTAAAAGAGGCATAACTCCAGAACTATGTGTACCACTGAACCCAAAGTTATACTAGGCCTGTGTTTTATGGTAAACAATTTACATACCAAGTTTGAAGCCAGTATGTTATTTCATTCACAAATTATGAGTACGAAACCCTAAAATTCGCAAAATTTCAAAGTTTCAAGGGCATAGCTCCAGAAACCCTAGGACCTCTGAACCCAAAATTGAACTTGACATGAGTTTTCTGATAAACAACTTACATACCAAGTTTGAAGACCTTGTGTTATTTCATTCACAAGTTATCAATCAGAAACCCTAAAATTCGCAAAATTTCAAAGTTTCAAGGGGGATAACTCCAGAACCCCTTTGACCCCAGAACCCAAAATCCAACTTGGCCTGAGTTTAGTGGTAAAAAACTTACATACCAAGTTTGAAGACCTTGTGTTATTTTGTTCACAAGTTATCAGTCTGAAACGTTTGGGGGACGGATGGACAGATGGACAGAGGGACGGACGGACACACGAGTGAAGGTATCACATAATACCTTGCCACTTCTTGTGGCAGGGTATAAAAAATTATGCAAAAGACATAATGAGACCAAAGTGGATATAAGCATTACAAAAGAAGTTTCATGACGTGGATTATACAATTACCACCCTAGATAGTGTGTGACCCAGCGGTTTCTCTCCCCGAGATATTAAGGTCACCCGAGAGCTTGCTCGAGGGTGACCTAAATTTCGAGGGGAGAGAAACCGCTGGGTCACACACTATCTAGGGTGGTTACTGTTATATTATATAGAATTTTCTTGTTCACCGGTTGACCTTCCTATGCGACCCAACGCTAGCCAGTTGACCCAGCGAAATCTCAAATGTCATGTGACACGATTTGAACAAATCAGATTATTGATATTTAAATGAGTATATAATATACAGTATGATCCAATGTGTGACAAGGTGATCAACCAATGAAAGAATATCTGAAAAGTTATCTGAGAAATTGGAAGGCCAATGAAATGATAGCATGAAATTTATCACTGACAGTCAGGGATCCAACTCTACTTACTTGACACAGTAACATATTTAGCTGTAAATTATTTTTACTTGTATAGGTAAATTCAGTGAAAGGGACCGATAAAGATAATTATTTGAAATTTGCTTGATCAAGATAAATGATAATGATTTTATCTAGAGCATGTCGAAGCTGGCTTTGTTGGAAGGGCCTGCTATTTCGATCCTGAAACTCTGGGTAAAAGTAAACTTGAAAGCAGCCACATCCTGCTAAGCTCACCTTGTTGCACAGCATTGTCACAAATTAGTTATGTCAGTAAATAGGAATAGACTATCATTATCTTGCTGACAAATTCATTCATGCATAAAATGAATAATGAATAACATGGACTGCATTCAAAACATGCATTGCAGTTGTCATCCAAAAAAGCATCATACATACCAGTATGGTTGATGTGGGGCATGTCAGTAAGCAGGAATGGAGTTTTAACCGTTCTACCTAACCAAGTTGCCCATGCGTAAAATGTAGGTCACAGACAACATCCCAAGCATGCATCGCAGTTGTCTTCCCAAATGCATCATAAATACCAATATGGTTGACATGTGGCATGTCAGTCAGCAGGATTGGACTTTCACTATTCTACCTGACCAAGTCCCACATGTGTAAAACGTAGGTCACAGATTCACCTTAGCATGCATTGCAGTTGTCATCCCAAAATGCATCATACATACCAATGAGGTTGATGTGGGGCATGTCAGTAAGGTGGAATGGACTTTAACCAGTCGCTCAAATATGGCTGACGTCAATGAGCGGGAATGGACTTCCACCATTCTACCTAACCAAGTTGTTCATGCATAAAATGTAGGTCACAGACAGCATCAGAAGCATGCCTTGCAGTTGTCATCCCAATATGAATCATACATACCTATATGGTTGATGTGGGGCATGTCAGTAAGCAGGAATGGACTTTAACCATTCTACCTAACCAAGTCGCTCATGCTTAAATGTAGGTCACAGACAGCATCCGAACCATGCATTGCAGTTGTCATCCCAAATTGTATCATACATACCAATATGGTTGACATGGGGCATGTCAGCAGTGTTCCAGCTAGATCGTTTTCACAGGGCTTCCTAAACGCCGCCCTGTGCCCTTTTTAGATGATCCAGTGCCGCCCTGTGCCCTTTTTACATCGTCCTTATGCCCCTTTAAATTGTCCTATTCCCCGACCATTTCTTAGTATCGTCATGCGCATGCATCGTACTAAATATTGATCTGTTTACATTGGCGATAATTACCTGAGTATTGACACAGGCTAATTAAGGTGTTCCAAAGTGATCAAACTCTTAATTGAATGAAATTAATATACTGTGTTTGTGTAATTTCTTTACAATGGCCAGGCAATAATCACAGGTGTCAAATCATAGCCTCCAGAAACATGGCTATGATTTAATTATCGTCAAGTTGTTTGACACTGACACTTGGTCAAAGTGAAATGTGAAATCCCAGTTGAGGAATTAAGAACATGTATCATACATAAAATAGACAATGAACCGTTAGTTTAATGAATATAAACCCTGATATTCACAAATCAATGTGAAAAACGGAAAAATGAGGTCAAAACTAATGGTTCAATTATGCAATGTATATGCTGAATTATGTCCCCTTATAATGTGTAGAACTTCTACCAACAGAAACATTTTGGTGCTAATTTTAATTGAAATTTATATATAAATTCTTTGGAAATGAAAAGTTACATCACTTTATAGAATATTTTTATTGGATTTAACTAAAATTGTATGAAAGTTGTAAATTTAAAAATTTTAATATACCAATTGAAATAAGATTAAAAATATACATATGAATAAATCAGTTTAGAAATCAGTTTACAGACTTTATTTTTTTCGTCCCTACAAGTACAAAGGTAGTCAAGGACGTCAAACACCTCCCAGTCAGTCAGATTTTATTTTATTTAAAACAATTTGCAATTCAAGGCAATGTATAAGAACTCTGTATTAAATTCAGAGTAATAATGTGAGAATATCCAATAGAAATGAGCAAACAGTTTTACTTAGAAATAAAATTACAGAGATAATAGACTTAACCTGTATCATCAACCAGGAAGACTGGTGGTAGGTGACTGTGCCATGTAAATTATTGAAATATGTTGGATGTTTGATCTGTTACATAGTTTGTACTCATTTTAACATATTAATAAGCACAGAAATGCTAAATTCTTCCATTAAAGTAACCCCAAACATGCCAAAAAAAACTCCTGCATTGACCCCTCAATCTCCTGTTTTTGGAGGGAGATCTACATTGGCATCCTGGCCTTATCACAGGTATTCTTAGAACAGAAAATGTTGTTACAAAATTTTTCATTGCCATAGACAGAAAAATTCAATACTACCTTAAATAGTTAACTTTGGCTATATTAAAATGTTTGTATAACTGTTGAAATAATAAAGACAATGCATGACTAGCTTTTATTTAATTATCAGTCAGCACCCGAAAGTGTCCTTTTCGAGTTTTCAATCAGCGCACTAACGTGCCCTTTTCAGGGCTGGCTCCCTGCCCTTTTTAAATCCTAGCTGGAACACTGATGTCAGTAAGCAGGAATGGACTTTAACCATTCTACCTATCAAAGTCGCTCATACGTAAAATGTAGGTCACAGACAGCATCCGAAGCATGCATTGCAGTTGTCGTCTAAAATGCATCATAAATACCAATATGGTTGATGTTGGGCATGTGAGTTAGCGGGAATGGATTTTAACCATTATTCCTAACCGGACACAGACACAGATGCAGACGAGGATGCCAAATGTATCACATGAACCCCCTCACTTCGTGAGGTGAGCTAAAAATCAACTAGATGTAACTGTGGCCTGATGGGCCACAAATTTATACCCCCCGCTTCTTGTTAATGATCCTACCCTGCACAGTTACAGACGTAGAAACGTACCATGGGGGTACTCCAATAGTCCACCGTAACTTTGAGGCAACTTAAAATAAGAGGAAGGCACAGAGAAATCCTTTGATAAGACATAGACTCATTAGAACTATTTATCAGAGAGATGTTTTGCTACTCGATAGGGAAAATGTTGGGGAAACCTTTTTAGCCTACCTTTTAAATTTTCAATATAGACTCTAAGTAGGAGAAATCTACAAAGTGCTGTTACTTTGTTAAAAATTTATGAATCAATCTGAAAATAGGAGGTGCACAAGTACTTATACTGACAAAATTTGAAAAGTCAATTCAGAAAGGTTCCCGAGATAAGCTTCAGACAAATATTCGGACAAATTTTCAATATAGACTCTAAGTAGGAGAAATCTACAAAGTGCTGTAACTTTGTTAAAAATTTATGAATCAATCTGAAAATAGGAGGTGCACAAGTACTTATAGT
>MJUU01066787.1:73685-94765 GCA_002080025.1 Modiolus philippinarum
GGGGGGGGGGGGGGGGTATAATTAAGTGTGGATTCAAATTCTGTTTGACACACTAATGTTTTGATACAGTAATTTGCTGGAGACAGTGAAATCTAGATGTTTCACCAAACTTAATCATTTCTTATCTTCAGACTAAATATCAAGTTATTTTTGAAAATCAAAGTACGTATCAGAAAACAGAAAATAGGTGAGTGACAAACCTAAAAATCTCTCACACAATACAAATCATCATTTCCAAGCTTCAGACCAAATTTAAATCATTACCATCAATACATGCCAAGAAATCAGTGACAAATCTTTGGTTCATGGTTAAACATCAAAATATAGGCAAACAGGAAGTAGTCAAGTGATTTACCTGAAAATGGCTTACACAATACAACTCATCATTTCCAAGCTTCAGACCAAATTTGAAATATTTCCCCCTCGTAGAAATGAAGAAATCTGTGACGAAAATATGGATTACATTAAAAAACCAAAGTATCGGAAAACAGGAAGTAGATGCTCAACAAAGTTGAAAATTAC
The DNA here is from genome assembly GCA_002080025.1 of Modiolus philippinarum. NCBI lineage: Eukaryota > Metazoa > Mollusca > Bivalvia > Mytilida > Modiolidae > Modiolus > Modiolus philippinarum. The sequence continues at coordinate 74,208 of MJUU01066787.1, forward strand.
TTACTAAACAAGTGTGGACTCAGATTGATGTCTCGCCCGTCCCTGCTTGATCGCAAAATTGATGTGAAAACTCAAACTGCCTAAATCAGAAAACTTAACATGTTCACTAGACTGTGAAATTAGATTAACTGACAAAAGCAATATAGCAGACTGTCACATATCACCCAAAACCAAAATTCCAAATATTAATGACCTACCACTGATAGATACTGAAAAACCAAACATGTTCACTAGACATGAAAATGAGGTTAAGGACTAAAGCCAAATAGCAGGCTGTCATCTTCCATCTCAGACAAACCCACATGCCAAATATTATTGAACTTACATTAATAGATACTAGGAAACTTAACATGATCACTGGACCATAAAATTGAGGTCACAGACAAAAGCAATATAGCAGACTTTCATGTACTATGCAAGACCAACATATAAACCAAATATCATTGACCTACCACTTATAGTTACTGAGAAAATGACCTAATCACAAAAACTTAACATGCTCACTAGACTGTGAAATTGAAGTTAAGGACAAAAGCCATATGACAGACTGTCATAAACTACCTAAGACCAACTTGCCTACCAAATACCATTGACCTACCACTTTTAGTTACTGAGAAACTGAACTTAGCACAAAAACTTAACATGTTCATTGGACCGTGAAATTAAGGTCACAGACAAAAGCCATATAGCAGACTGTCATGTACTACTCAAGACCAACATACATACCATATATCATTGACCTACCATTTCTAGTTAATGAGAAACTAAACTTAACACAAATACTTAACATGTTCATTGGACCGTGAAATTGAGGCCACAGACAAAAGCCATATAGCAGACTGTCATGTACTACTCAAGACCAACCTATATACCAAATATTCACCTACCACTAATAGTTACTGAGAAAGTGACCTAATCACAAAAACTTAACATGAAAATTTACGCCATCGCACTTTGTACGCATATGTCTCGCTTTCTGCGACTTTCGTCGCGGGCAAGACAATAAAACTAATCATTTTTAAGCTCAGACCAATTTCAAATCATTCCCTATTGTAGAAGCCAAGAAATCTGCTGATGAAAAATTTTGTTCATTGTAAAAATCAAAGCATCAGCAAACAGGAAGTGGACGCCCGACAAACTTGAAAATCGCTTATATGATACAACTCATCATTTCCATGCTTCAGACCAAATTTCAAATCATTCCCAATTATACGAGCCAAAAAATCTTTGAGGAATAATTTAATAATCGTTAAAAAAATCAAAGTATCAGCAAACAGGAAGTGGACGAGCGACAAACTTCAAAATCGCTTACATGATACAAGTCATCATTTCCGAGCTTCAGACCAAATTTCAAATCATCCCCGCGTATACAAGCCAAAAAATCTTTGACAAAAAAAATTGTTGATGGACGGAAAGATGGACAAAGTGAAAACTATAGGGCATCCCCATCTCAATGCGAGCCCTAATTATGTATTCTTACATGTATATATCCCTCCTGTTCGTCATCAATAAGGTCATCTAAAGCCTATTATTTTTCAGTAAATGAAGAACTTCTGTTATATTCTCTTTTTACTTGTACATTGTTTTTTGTATAGTTTAATTTTTTTCAAATATTTAATTTTGTGCAAGGGAGATAATAATTTTCAAGAAAAACTTACTTGTACAAGTAAATTGAATTTACTTTGACAAGTGGGATCCCTAACTGACAGAGTGGCATGTTTTGAGTAGCTTTCAGTTACAAGAATTAACTAATTGTGGAAGTAATTGATTATGCTGCCAAATTATAAAAGAATAAGATTATCATTATTTATGTACAATATATTTATCTTTGTTTCACAATAAAATATTGGCCCATTTACAGTCTTTGAAAAGAAACTAATGAAGACATATTAGAAATGTTAGACACCTTCTTAGATGGAGAGAAAGAAAAATCATATTGGATATAACACAACTTAGACAACAGTCAGTTGTATAAAAGTTTGAAAATGTACATCTATCACAGACTGTCACTTTATTGTTTAACTCCTTGTATAATCTGTGTTGTGGAAATAATATTTACTGCTGAACACCTTGTATAAAATGTTGTGGAAATACTAATTAGTCCTGAACACCTTGTATAATATGTTGTGGAAATACTAATTACTCCTGAACACCTTGTATAATGTTTTGGAATTTCTATTTTACTGCTGAACACCTTGTATATAATGTTGTGGGAATCTGGACATCAGTTCTACAGCCTCATTATACACTTTCATATCTGTAAAATAGTGAAAATCTTGTATTAAGGTACATACATCCTCATTTCTTAGGATATCAGAAACAATTCATGCCAAAATTCACAACCGATTGTCTGCCACTTACATAGCCAAAATTAAACACATGCAAAAAAAATCCAAATATTTAGTACTAGGATACAAACATGAAAAATTTAGACCTGCCAGTCATAAATTTCAAAGAGAATCAACCAAGAACTACTGTGATCACATTTGGATCCAATTGGAATGGTGGTTCCCAAAACCAAACTCTTTTAATGTGGTAAAATAGATCTGCTGAATACCTTTTTCCGAAGCGACCATCTAATAACCATTGTGGCTAAGTTTTGTTTATAATTTGAGAAGTAGTTTCTGACAAGATAATTGAATGTGTTTTCCATTGGGTGCAATGTTAATGAAAAGTTAGATGATTGTACTATGTAGGGTTGATTCAATAAACGTGTCCCTACCTGACCTTCTTGACCAATCAAATGTAGTGATGTTGTGACTGATTCATTGTTTGTTTCTATATCAATAACTGACAGTTCCTTTGTAAAAAGATGACAAAAAGCTACATTGTGTATAAATGTATACAATATTTGTCTGTTTCCTTCTACATCTGATGACATTGTGTTTTCTTTAACACAGAAGCTGACAAAAGATATACACGTAACAAACCGACGGTGGGGACAGATTTATTCAATTGGTTCTATAGTTACTGAGATATGAACTGAGATGTAAATTTGAATTTGAATTTAAGCCACTCATACAGAAAATATAAGTCAGCAAGAGCTGATTTTCTTGGAGGCTATGAGTCAAACCAAGATGCACCTTCAAATGGCTTCATGTACAGTTTGATCACTACCATGCATAGTTGCTTAGATATACATCCAAATGCAGTCATGGACAAAGACACAGACACCCACGCAAGGGCACTCCAATATGCCCCCTCAACTTTGTAGAGGCGAACTAAAAATTCAACAACAAAAAATTTAACCTTCACTACATTTCGTAACTAAGTCAACAATTTGTCAAACAGGAACTACACATCCGACAGCCTCAAAAAATACATACCGTATTCCTCATATCAAGCACCCTCCATCCTTAATTTCGTTTGAAATCCTTAAGTGCCCCTCAAAATTTCAACTAGAAACCGTAATTTCCATATCGTACATTTTCAATCATTGATTTGTTTTTCGTCAATTGCGCATGTGTATGCATCTAAATTTCCGGTTGTAAACAATCGAGTTATCATGTTTTTTGTTTCATTTCGGTACAAACAGCTGATCAGCATTATTTTTTACGCCTGTTTATCGAAGATTTCAACAGCTAAATCATTTTTACATTGATTACATCGTGTACTTAAGAAAGATCGAAGAATTTCGTTACAGGAGCTTCATTTTGGAACCCGGTTTTTATCCTACTTAAAAAGCGCCCCTTTTCGAATTTTCTAAGCGCCCTGGGCACTTAATACGAAAAAAACAGTTTCTTAAAACTTATCATATACAGGCTGCATATCAATTTTCTATTCCTCTTGTAGAAGCTGAGAAAACTGCAAAGAAAAATTAATGTTTCCTAACATCATTTGTACCCAAGTCCATAATTACCAACATATTTCAGGTAGAATTCCTGACATTAGGCAAGAGGTCTGGGGACCGCTTAAGGTCCCCAGTGGATCCAGGGCATAGCCCTGGTAGGGGGTCCTGGGGGCAAAGTCGCCGGCCGTAACGATTTTAGAGGAATATGAGGGGGTTTCAAGAGAGCAAAAATGCCACTTCAATGATGTTGATTGTAAAAATTACAAACATTGAAATGATTTTGATCGATAGAAAACTAATTCAGAATAAAGTAGGTTAGGAAAAGAGTTTTCTACACGCATTTTTATAAATTCAACGCTTTAAAATTGGTTTCCATGTAATTTTAATTTTTTTCCCTAAAAAAGAATAAATCACAGAGAATTCCGGAGGTTTGACATAAATCCCAGACATTTCAATGACCTTCCCAAATCCAGGAAACGGCCTGAAATCCCATACCATCTGGGAGAATTTCAGAGTGTTGGTATGTATGCAAGTCTACATTTCATCAAACAGGAAGTACATATTTGATGGGCCTCAGAAAAGGATGTTCCTTACAACTAACCATATTGAAGCTGCACACCAATTTTAAAATGAATCCCTGTGGTAAAAGGTTAGTAAAATGCAAAGGAAAATTCATGTTTCACTAAACAGTCAAACTTTGATGGCTCGAACACCCAAGGGACCGATGAAAACAGTTTGAGCTAGAGTAGTGTATGAGCTATCCATGTCAAACCATGTTTAAACTTGAATAAAGGGAGCAGAAAATAGGTTCCAGACATCCATGGTTTTCAAGCTATTGCAGTTTGATTGATTGAAGTTCTACTTCATTTCATAAATAAGACAACATTTCGTCAAAAAGGAAGTATACATCTAAAGGACTCAGAAAAGGATGTTCCTTACAACTAATCATATATAATCATGCATACCAATTTTTAAATCAATTTGATGAAATTGGCTTATCCCTGTCACTTCGACTAATCGAGGTTCGACTTATTTTCAAATTAAATAGCGAACTTCCTTAAACTTTTGATAACATACCAAATGCATCTGATGTTTCCTTTGGAAAAACAATATAATTCTGACACAGGATATTATTTTGTCCATCAACTTGTCCATGGACCTCTGTTAGACCAGCTACATAGTCGTTTAACTGAAACAACAAGTGGAAGACAATTAATCATGTTTATACTTTATAAATTGTTCATGCATTTCTTCCTACTGAACTGTTAAAAGAGGCAATTCAATGTTAGAAATATTTCTAAATACCAAAGCAACTGTAAATTTAGTTTCTGCACAAGGCTTTATGGACATGATTCCTCAGCACATATCAAATCAAAACATTTGGAAAACCCTTTACTGAAAGGGTGTCTCAAGTAGGGAGATTGGCCATAAAAGGCTTTTATCATATACATATACATTTAGGCTATATATTTTAAAACAAGTTTCTTATTGTTCTTCATAATAAAAATAATAAATACATGGTTAATTTCAAGGTCTTACTTGATCATAATGATAGGGTAAAATTCTCAGATTGTGATACAAGTTCTACTGGAAGATTGGGCTGCAATTTCTATGCAGGAAATAAAATCATATTTAGGCCAAAAAAAAAATATGTGTGTTTACAGTAGTCCGACCGACCCTATTTTTTAGATGCCGACCCTAGAACTTTTTATTAATTCTCTAAAAAAAAAGTTCAACGTTGTTATCAACCAACCCTATTTTGATACAGACCTCTGTAAATTGATAAGTTTATCTGGTAACATGCTTCCGCTGGTACGGAAAGTTGATAAAATAGACATTTAAACTTTTTATTTGGTTCAAAAGACATTCAAATAGACAAAAATCAAGAAATATGCCAAGTTTCTTCCAAAACACAATGCAAATGGCAGGACTTCCGGTTTGTAGGATTCATTTCGGAACGGACTTGGGAATGACCCGAAATTTTTCCGGATTTCGTTGACGATGCCTGGATTTCGGAAAAAAAAAAAAAGATTCCCGACCTACCGACCCTAATTTTTTTCAGCAGACTACAGTAAACACACATATTTTTCTTTTTGGCCTTACCTTGACTTCCTGGACAAAATAAAATGATTTGCAAAATGTTTAACAATCGAATTTATAATAGTTTTCATGCTTTGTCCATGTTGTCATGTCTGTATTTAGTGTCTAAAATTTTTGTTCTAAATTGATCTAAAATGGGATTGTAACTAAATTGCTACTGTAAATGTAGTAATTTTTTTATACGCCTGTCGAAAGACGGATGTATTATGGTATACCCTCAGTCCATCCGTTTGTCAGTCAGTCCGTTAACTTTTTGGTTTCCGGAGATTTTTTCTCTAAACGCTTGACATATTGATTTCATATTTGGTATATGAGTATATCTAGGTGAGATACAGATCAAGTTTGAATTTGATTCTGGTCGGTTGATTTTGTAGAGCTATAGCCCTTGGACTTAGTGAAATTTTGAAAAATATAGGTTTCCGGAGTTTTTTTCTGTAACCGCATGACATATTGATTTCATATTTGGTATATGAGTATATCCTGGTGAGATACAGATCAATTTAGAGTTTGGTTCCGGTCAGTTGATTTTGTAGAGTTATGGCCCTTGGAATTGGTGAAATTTTGAAAAATATAGGTTTCCGGAGTTTTTTCCTGTAACCACTTGACATATTGATTTCATATTTAGTATATGATTATATCTAGGTAAGATACAAATCAGCTTAGAATTTGTTTCCGGTCGGTTGATTTTGTACAGAGATATTGCCCTTGGACTTCGTGAAATTTTGAAAAATATACATGTAGGTTTCCAGAGTTTTTTTCTGTAAGCGTTTGACATATTGATTTCATATTTGGTATGTGAGTATATCTAGGTGAGATACAGATCAAGTTGAAATTTGGCTCTAGTTGGTTGATTTCGTACAGAGTAATGGCTATTGGACTTGAATTTGATATTTGTTAATTGTTACATCTTGGTAAGGCTCATATTCTGTTTGATTTTCTTTTCAATCATAACTTTGTTGTGCTGCAACAATGCCTTAAGTTCTTGAGATTTTTAAAAAATGTGAGTTGACAGTGGATGGGTGTATCATGCGCTCTTGGTGCAGCAGTTTATTACCCTTTTTCTTGGTTGAGAAAAGACCATGAAAATTAGTACCCATGAAAACATCTCAAAAACAATCAGATGGTACTTATATTTTTTAGTTGTTCCGATATTTAACCCTTTCCTTTATATAGACGCCTTTAGGTCCCCCCACCTTTCAGGGCTATAGGAGGGTGCTGGATAAGGCTCTAGGATGAGGATATGGGCTTATTGAACAAAATATAACTTAGGCAAAAAAATGAGTGTTTTTCGCCCGCGGCTGGGGACCATAAAGATATGTCAGGGGGTCCCAGAGGGGGATGTGCCCCCTCTATCTTGGGGGGTTGAAGGGGCGCAAGCCCCCTCGCCGGAAAGCAAGTGTTGGGACATACATCCTCGCTAGATAGCCTAGCCTATAGCTGATAAGGTGGATTCTGGTATTTTGGTGAGTTTCTGGCTGTAGTATGCACTGCAGATTTTTAAAAAAAATTTGAACCCTGAATTTGGAGGGCAAAAATTGTCAAAAAATGCATTTTTTGGCCCCTTTGAGACCCCCTGTTGTCTCCATGGCAACAAGGAACCAGGTTGTGAAAGCATTTTTCTGAAGACATTAGACCAGTGTCAAAAATTGCTTTTTCAGCCAAGTCTCAGAAAGGAAAGGGTTACAGGGACATAAGTAAAATGTCAAAAACATGTTTTTTTCCTGCATTGTAAGGATTCAATAGTGAACATGGTGAAATATTAGAGAAAATGAATTTGAATGTTCAAAGCATTAATTATTTCAAGGAACTGACAAGTAAAGCGGAATGTCTCTGACTGACAAGTAATTAGGCAATATTTCCCCTCAGCATGCTCAGGTAAGCACAAATCTGACAAGTAATTAGGCGATATTTTCACTCACGTAAACACAAATCTCTAACTGACAAGTAATTAGGTGATATTTTCACTCAGGTAAACACAACTCTGACAAGTAATTAGGTGATATTTTCACTCAGGTAAACACAAATCTGACAAGTAATTAGGCGATGTTTTCACTCAGTTAAACACAAATCCCGGTCTACTTACTGGTTCCTGTAAAACCACTCTTACATCTTGGTTATCACTGGTTGTCAGAATAAAGGAATTACCATCATTACTCACCTATAAATAAAGTGAATAAGTTAAATTATCAATAAAGGAAAATGGAGTAAATGCACATGAGACAAAATCTCTACAAAGACTTGGTAAAAACCAAGCAATGGAAAAACGCTTTTATTGTTGTTCTTCAACCTTTTGCTTCCTTTTTATAACAGTCATTAGTATAGCTTTGGAACCGTAGCTCTTGAGGTACTTCAATGTGCTGATCTTTTTATAGTTGCAGACCATATCAAAATATATAAATGACCTGTAGAGCTAGATTCGACAGCTACAGTAGTTTAATGCATGCCTGAAAATATCAAATAATAGGATACATAAAACACAGCATAATATGAATGCAGCAAATTTAACAAGGGTATACATAGCAGGTGTTGTTATAAAATGACGAAAAGAGCCTGTAAAGCTCATCTGGTTCACGGCTGACAAAATCAGTATATAGGATCTCATTTTCTAGTATGTTAATCAACCTCAGGGTAATGTGGCCTAATGTGTCAGAACAGAAGATCTTTGCATTTCCCATTGGGTTCTTTTTTTAACTATGTTCCCCACTAGCAGCCCTCTTGGATAAGGAACCAACATAAAAATCACAAACTTTGAAGGGAACCATCTAAGGACTACTGCGACTTAATTTCATTTAAAGTGTTAAAGCACTTTCAGAGAAGATCTTTTCATGCATTTCCTACAGGGTCCTACATTTGTATGTTAAAGTATGTTATCACCGGAGGCCACCTTAGATATGATGTGGACTTTCAAAGTAATCAAATAAAGGACAATTGTGACTCAAGTTTCCTTCCAATAGGAAAAGTGGTTTCATCATGTTCATAGGAGAAAATCTTTCAAGGTGTATTCCTGTACTACAAAGGTTAAATGCTTAACTAAGTTCTTATTGACTTCCATCTTGGATGAGGCACAGACATGACGAAAACATTTTTTTTTAAAAGGACCAATGAAGGACTATTGTGACCAAGTGGGGTTCTTATTCACTAGATCTTTAAATGTGTTTTCCCATAGGGTCCAATGTCAAATGAAGTTCCTCAATGGTGGCCATCTTGGATGAGGTGCAGAGTTGTTGGACATAGTTTGTTCTAAGAGGACCACACAAGGACTACTGTGATCAAGTTAGATTTCAACTGTCCAAGTAGTTTCAGAGAAAAAGGTCTTATATATGTTTTTTCATAGGATTCAATGTCAATCTAAGTTCTAATTGGAGGCCATTTTGTTGAAGAACAGACATCCAAAACACATTTTTTTTAAGGGACCATCAAAGGACTATTGTAAAAATTTGTTTCTAACTGGCTCTGTGGCTGATATTTGGCATTAACTTTGCTTGTCTGCACGATGAAGATTTGGAATCGACAGAATTAGCTTTCAAAAAAGAGGCTCTTATAAGGGGGTCAATCATAACAAGAGGCTCTCAAGAGCCTGTATCGCTCACCTGGGCCACAGCTGACATATGCAGTTTAAATAGTCCCAATGTTTTAAGGGCATTATTTTCAAATTTGTTAATAGACATTGATGTTATATTATCATAAGTTAAACTATGTTCCAGACTAGCAGCTATTTTAGATGGGGTGCAGTTCTTTTGGCCAAGTTTGGATCCAATTGGCCCAGTAGTTTCAGAGGAGAAGATCTTTGAATGTCTTTTCCCATAAGGTCCAATGTTAAAACTATGATCCCCGCTGGCGGCCATCTTGGATTTAGCGCGGATCTGAAAAACATCTTTTTTGCAGGGGACCATCTAAGGACTATTGTGGCCAAGTTTGGTTTCAATTGGCCCTGTAGTTTCAGAGGAGAAGATCTTTGAATGTCTTTTCCCATAGGGTCCAATATTAAAACTATGATTTCCGCTGGCGGCCATCTTGGATATAGTGCGGATCTGAAAAACAACTTTTTTGCAAGGGACCATCTATGGACAATTGTGGCCAAGTTTGGTTTCATTTAGCTGAGTAGTTACAGTGGTGAAGATTTTTGAATGTGTTTTTCCATAGGGTCCAATGTTAAAACTATGATCCCCACTGGCGGCCATCTTGGATATAGCGCGGATCTGAAAAACAACTTTTTTGCAGAGGACCATCTAAGGACTATTGTGGCCAAGCTTGATTTCAATTGGCCCAGTAGTTTCAGAGGAGAAGATCTTTGAATGTGTTTCCCATAGAGTCCAATGTTAAAAACTATGATCCCCGCTGGTGGCCATCTTGGATATAGCGCGGATCTGAAAAACAACCTTTTTGCAGGGGACCATCTAAGGACTATTATGGCCAAGTTTGGTTTCAATTGGCCCAGTAGTTTCAGAGGAGAAGATCTTTGAATGTCTTTTCCCATAGGGTCCAATGTTAAAACTATGATCCCCGCTGGCGGCCATCTTGGATACAGCGTGGATCTGAAAAACAGCATTTTTGCAGGGGACCATCTAAGGACTATTGTGACCAAGTTTGGTTTCAATTGGCCCAGTAGTTTCTGAGAAGAAGATCTTTGAAAGTGTTTTTCCATAGGGTCCAATGTTAAAACTATGATTCCCGCTGGCGGCAATCTTGGGTATAGGGCTGATCTGAAAAACAACTTTTTGCAGGGGACCATCTAAGGACTATTGTGGCCAAGTTTGGTTTCAATTGGCTCAGTTGTTTCAGAGGAGAAGATCTTTGAAATTGTTTTCCCATAGGGTCCAATGTTAAAACTATGATCCCCGCTGGCGGCCATCTTGGATATAGCGCAGATCTGAAAAACAACTTTTTTGTAAGGGACTATCTAAGGACTATTGTGGCCAAGTTTGGTTTCAATTGGCCCTGTAGTTTCAGAGGAGAAGATCTTTGAAAGTGTTTTCCCATAAGGTCCAATGTTAAAACTATGATGCCCGCTGGCGACCATCTTGGATACAGCGCAGATCTGAAAAACAACTTTTTTGCAGGGGACCATCTAAGGACTATTGTTGCCAAGTTTGGTTTCAATTGGCTCAGTAGTTTCAGAGGAGAAGATCTTTGAATGTCTTTTCCCATAGGGTCCAATGTTAAAACTATGATCCCCGCTGGCGACCATCTTGGATATAGCGCGGATCTGAAAAACAACTTTTTGTAAGGGACCATCTGAGGACTATTGTAGCCAAGTTTGGCTTTAATTGGCCCAGTAGTTTCTGAGGAGAAGATCTTTGAAAGTATTTTCCCATAGGGTCCAATGTTAAAACTATGATCCCCACTGGCGGCCATCTTGGATGTAGCGCAGATCTGAAAAACTACTTTTTTGCAGGGGACCATCTAAGGACTATTGTGGCCAAGTTTGGTTTCGACTGGCCCAGCAGTTTCAGAGAAGAAGATCTTTGAATGAAAAGTTTATGCCGGACGGACGACGGACGACAGACGATGGACGAAAAGTGATGGCAAAAGCTCACCCTGGCTCTAGCCAGGTGAGCTAAAAATGATCTTGTTGATTTGGGAACACATGTAATTGCCTAATTTTTTTTTCAAGAAAATGAGGGTTTTACCCCCAAACACTCATCCTTCTGGACACACAAATTTTGGACATAATCCTGAGATGCATTTTAATTAGTTGTAATTAAAGTTATCCAACAATGGCCAGTAATACCTCCCGCTAATTAAACCCTGAACCAATATGGCAAGTGTAAATTTAAGAGTGTGTGGACACAATACAAGTATAAACATAATGATATACCCCCCGGAAAATATTCAAAAATGAATTATCTCCCCTTCAAAATTTTGAGCATCGACCATTTTAATTCATGCATAACTTCAGGTGGTATACTGCAACTGTGTAACATTTCATCAAAATCCAAGCAGCCGTTTAGGAGAACATGTGCTGACAAGGTTCCCCACTTTTTTTCCCAGATAATATTTAAAGATGAATTATCTCCCCTTTGAAATTTGGACAGCAACCATATTACTTCATGCACATTTTAAGATAGTGTACTACAACTGTGTAACATTTCATCAAAATCCAAGCAACCATTTTGCAGAACATGTGCTGACAAGGTACATTGATCATGATGTCACAGACAGACGGATGGACAGACAAGACAGGGTATACCCCCCCCCAAAAAAAAACATTGTTTGCGGGGGTATAAAAATTCACAAACTTGCCCTAATGGTAAGATATTTTCATATTTTTTCATATTGGTTAAGACATTTTTTATCAGCTGACCAGAAAAATCAGTGTGAGCTATTGCAAAGTTCAACAAAACTTTACAGGAGTGATGTAAGAAAAGTCTGTAACAAACGAAACATTTCCTTCCAATCTTATAAAAAAACAAGATCTGTCGCAGCATGGCAGCCAGTTATACCCCCGCCCAATGAATACTGCATCCATAAGGGAAGTGCAAATTTAAGTGTTAGGGGACACAATACACATGATACAAGTGTGGACACAAAACAAGTATGGACACAATGATAAATACTCAAGAAATAATGGAAAAAATCAAAGTTATTGTCAAACAGGAAGTAGATGAGTTATAGACTTGAAATGGGGAGACCCCATAAAACTAATCATACTTAAGCTTCAGACCAAACACAAGCTGAGATATCCTAGACAAAAAAATTTCAATATATGGCTTCTATGGAAAAAAACAAAGTTATCGTCAAACAGGAAGTAGATGAGTTACTGACTCCAAAAAGGGAGACACGATTCAACTCATAATACTTAAGCTTTAGACCAAATATTAAATCATTACTACATACACAAGCTGGGAAATCCGTGACAATAAATTTCGATATTATGGCTATAATGGGAAAAAATCAAAGCTATCGTCAAACAGGAAGTAGATGAGTTACGGACTTGAAATGGAGAGACATGATACGACTCATCATACTAAAGCTTCATACCAAATATCAAATCATTACTACATACACAAGCTGAGAAATTCTTGACGAACAAGAGCTTTTGCCAAATGGCAGCCAGTTATACCCCGCTCATTGAACCTTGAATCAATATCTGACAAGTGCAAAATTAAGTGTGTGTGGACACAATACAGGTGTGGACACAGTACAATAGTGATGAAAAAGTCCAGTTTGGGAAATGAAAAGGAAAAAACGCACAAACTTGGTATATAGGAGATGCTGATTCTATATGGCTCTAAAGGGGAGACGCACTATAAAACCTCATATTGAAGCACCATACCAAATATCAAGTGGCTGTCATGCACATTTTTTTTAGAAAAGTGTGACGAAAAAGTCCAATTTTGAAAATGAAAAGTAAAAAACGCACCAAGTAGGTAAACAGGAAGTGGCGATCCAATATGGCTCAAAATTGGAGATGCAGTATAAGACCTCATACTAAAGCACCATACCAAATATCAAGTGGCTGTCATGCGCTGTTCTTGAGAAAAGTGTTGACGAAAAAGTCCAATTCATAATTAGTTAAAGGGGAGAAGACCTCTGTTAGCGTTTCCCATAGGGTCCAATGATAAACTATGTTCACTGCTGGCAGCAATCTTGGATAAAGTGTGAACCTAAATAAAAAAAAAAAAGTTTTCTTTTCAGGGGTTCACATAAAGACTATTTTTACCAAGTTTGGTTCCATTGGCGAAGTAGTTTCAGAGGAGAAGATCTTTGAATGTGAATTCCCATAGGGTCAAATGTAAAAACTAAGTTCCCCGCTGGCCAGCATGTTGGATATCGCGCTGACCTGAAAAACACCTTTTTGCAAGGGACCACTCAATGACTCTTGCATGTGTTTTCCAATAGGGTCCCATGTTAAAACTATGTACCCTACTGGCACCCATGTTGGATATAGTGCGCTCCTGAAAAACATCTTTCTGGCAAGAAACCACCTAAGGACTATTGTGGCCAAGTTTGGTTCCAATTGGCTCAGTAGTTTCTGAGAAGAAGATCTTTGAAAGTGATTTCCAATAGGGTCCACTGTTAGAACTGTTTCCTGCTGGCAGCCATCTTGAATATCACCCTGCCCTCAAAAACACCTTTTTGCAAAGGACCACCTAAGGACTATTGTGGCCAAGTTTGGTTCCAATTGGCCCAGTAGTTTCAGAGGAGAAGATCTTTGAATGTGTTTTCCCATAGGGTCCAATGTTAAAACTATGTCCCCTGCTGGCGGCCATGTTGGATATAGTGAGATCCTGAAAAACACCTTTTTTGCAAGGGACCACCTAAGGACTATGGTGGCCAGGTTTGTTTACAATTGGCTCAGTAGTTTCCGAGAAGAAGATCTCTGAAAGTGTTTTCCCATAGGGTCCAATGTTAAAACTATGTTTCCCGCCGGCAGCCATCTTGAATATCGCGCTGACCACAAAAACACCTTTTTTGCAAAGGACCACCTAAGGACTATTGTGGCCAAGTTCAGTTCCAATTGGCCCAGTAGTTTCAGAGGAGAAGATCTTTGAATGTGTTTTCCCATTGGGTCCAATATTAAAACTATGTTCCCCACTGGCATGACTGGCGGCCATGTTGGAAATAGTGCCATCCTGAAAAACACCTTTTTTGCAAGGGACCACCTAAGGACTATTGTGGCCAAGTTTGGTTCCAATTGGCTCAGTACTTTCAGAGAAGAAGATCTTTGAAAGTGTTTTCCCATAGCTAGGGTCCAATGTTAAATTATATTTCCCACTGGCGGCCATCTTGAATATTGTGCTGACCTGAAAAACACCTTTTTTGCAAAGGACCACCTAAGGACTATTGTGCCCAAGTTCGGTTCCAATTGGCCCAGTAGTTTCAGAGGAGAAGATCTTTGAAAATGTTTTCCCATAGGGTCCAATGTTAAAACTATGTTCCCTGCTGGCGGCCATCTTGGAAATTGCACGGACCTAAAAAAACACCTTTTTTGGAGGGACCACCCAAGGACTATTGCAGCTGAGTTTGCTTACAATTTGCTCAGTAGTTTCAGAGAAGAAGATCTTTGAAAGTGTTTTCCCATAGGATCCAATGTTAAAACTATGTTTCCCGCTAACAGCCATCTTGGAAATCGTGTGGACCTAAAAAACACTTTTTTTGTAAGGGACCACCCAAGGACTATTGTGGCCAAGTTTGGTACCAACTGGCTAAAGAGTTTCAGAGAGGAAGATCTTTGAAAATGTTTTCCCATAGGGTCCAATGTTAAAACTATGTTCCCCGCTGGCGGCCATCTATGAAATTGCACAGACCTAAAAAACACCTTTTTTGTATGGGACCACCAAAGGACTATTGTGGCTGAGTTTGCTAATTGGCTCAGTAGTTTCAGAGAAGAAGATCTTTGAAAGTGTTTTCCCATATGGTCCACAGACAGACAGACAGATGGATGTACAAGTTGATTCCTATATACATGTACCCCTAAAATTTGTTTGCGGTGGGTATTAATATTTTTATTATCGATTCTGAAACAATTCAAGCCAATTTATCTAAACTGTACTGTATTGATGTTTTCCTTGAATCACAAAAGATTGCTAATTTTACTGGTATTCAATAAAACATAGGTAATCATTGATTACAAAGTCGCCTCATAATAGCACATTGACACAGCTACCCAATGACATACCATAACTTATGCATGCATACAAAAGTTAGATGATCTGAGATCTGAACTTTGACATAAACTTTAATGTTAGTCTCTCAAGTGGAAAATGTAGGTCAAAGTGACCTAATTTTGTCTGCATGCTGACGCATGCACATGCAAGATAGATGATCCTACCATGTACAGTTACTTAGATCTGAACTGGGATGTGAACTTGTCGATCATACGAAAACTATTGGTCAAAGAAACCCAATTCTGCCAGGATGACCTATTACCAAAGATGCATGCACATGCAAGGTAAGATTATTCTACCATGTACAGTTACTTGGATCTGAACTCGGACATAAACTTGAATGTAAGTCGATCATGAAGAAATTATAGGTCAAAGTGACCTTATTTTGCCAGGACTTACCATCAAAGATGCAAGCACATTTATGCAAGGTTGGATGATCCTACCACGTACAGTTACTTAGATCTGAACTCGGACGTAAACTTGAATGTAAGTAATTCATGCAGAAAATATAGGTCAAAGTGACCTAATTTTGCCTTGATGCTGACCTACCACTAAAGATGCATGCACATGCAAGGTTAGATGATTCTAACATGTACAGTTGCTTAGATCTGAACTCAGACGTTAAATTGAATGTTAGTCAATCATGCAGAAAATATAGGTCAAAGTGACCTTATTTTGCCTGGATGTTGACTTACCATCAAAGATGCATTCACATGCAAGATAGATGATCGTACCATGTACAGTTACTTAGATCTGAACGCGAACGTAAACTTGAATGTAAGTTGATCATGCAGAAAATGTAGGTCAAAGTGACCTAATTTTTGGCTGGATGCTGGCCTACCACCAAAGATGCAAGCATATGCAAGGTTAGATGATCCTACCATGTACAGTTACCAGTTGAAATATCAACTTGGAACTTAAATTAAGGCGAGAGGTACGTAAATAAGCGCCTCTACCGGTGATCGTTATAAATTTGCTTTAGAATGAACGTAAAATAATTTTAATTTTCACTTTAAATTATTGTTGTTTCAAACTATATCCTACAATTTTTCTGAAAAATTGGTATTATGTGTCCAAAGAAATTTCTGGTTTATTGATATCATTTTTTTATAGGGTCACCGAGTTCATTTTCGTGGTATAGATCGCTGAATAGATGTTCATCTTTCAAATCACACCTAAAATCACAACTTTTATTGATGACCTTGCTATTTTGACGGCGGATATCATTGAAAAAAACCATTTTTGGCGTGCCTATATGTGTTCAACTTTTTATCCAAGCCAGATCAATTCGGTGACCCTATATAAAATTTACACCATTAAAATGGGAATTTCATTGCCTAAAACATATCCTTTTTGCAGAAAAGTTGTAAAATACGTTTTCCCAAACGCGCAATTTAAAAGACCTTTCATATATTTTTTTTCTGTACGATTTACATGGATTCTATATGAAAACAACATAACTCATCGATTTTTCAATCGGTCATATTTCCAACATAAAAATAGCTAAACCGATTTTATTTCACCTTGAAATTCAGCTTCATTTGATGCACTTGTATGTAAAATTTTATCGAAATCCGGAAACTTTGCTACTTGCGTACCTATTACCTTAAAAGGAAGCCAATCAAGTGGAAAATATAGGTCAAAGAGACCTAATTTTCTTGCAGGCTTTTACAATACCGTTTGTCTGATCAAGGACTATAATGAGAAGGATATGCAACTCGTACAGAATCCATTTTGTATTTTAAAATCTGTGGCGGGACGTTCAATATGCATTCACTTTGCAGCTAACTGCTGAAAAAGTTGTGAACGCATTTTAATAAAATGGTGTTTTTCTGAAAGCTGAGACCTTTTTACGTTGTTAGAGTAAATTTAAATTAATTATAGCATACCTGTCAACTCACCCGATTTCTGCGGGTCAGTCCCGATTTTTTCACTTGTCACCCGATGAAATGTAGTAACCCGATCGGGTTGTTAAATAACCCGAGAATAGAAGTCGTCACCCGTGTTCACCCGTATTTGATTTCCGGTAACGTTTTGTGTATTAATGTTCGTATTTACATTTCCGGTTGTGTATTTTTTTACTCTATCGGTTTGGAATACTGTCTCCTATTGTTATAATTAAGCTGTAATGGAGTTTGATGAGCCGTTTTTAAGACAACAACACACATTGAGTGTACTCGGAATGTCTTCAACTCAATGGAAAAGACCGATTTCTGGACCAGCAATGTCAACAACCCCACAAAATGGAAAAGCTTTACAAGTGTTCGCGGTAGAAATAAAAGTTTGATTGGGAACTTTGGGTAAAATTAAGCGACCTGGTGATTAGTAAATCAGACAGTGAACTTTTTGATAGTTAATATGATCGACAACGATTTTAGGTCAGAATTTAAAATTGACACATTATGCCCAGTTTTGGTCCATGTAAAAATCTTAATTAAAAAAGGTGAAACAAAGCCAAAGGTATTCAATAGACATGAAATTTAATTATCATGTCTGTTGTTTATAAGTAGATAGTAAGTGAGTATTAAAGAATGTAAATAAATTGCTCGATAAGTAAATAATTGGGTTGAAAAAAGTCTGTCACACATTTACAATAGAATAATTGGGATTAAAAAAGTTCGCCACGTGTTATGACCAGATTTTTTACCATCCAGTGCAGGTCATAACCAGATTTTTGGTCATTAGAGGTTGACAGGTATGTTATAGCAAGTACTTTCTTCAATATACGTGATTGAAATTTGTAATCAAAACATTTTTATTGATTTTTTTTGTCACTTCCAGTTTACATCGATTAAAAAATTCACCACAATTTGCACCTAAAGGCTCAAAAAGTAGTTCACAGAATTTCTCAAAATTGATATTTTCGTAAAGAGTGACATATCTACTGCACTGCCAGAATATTTTTTGTGACTATCGTTATTATATTAATGTTGTTTTAATGTTTTAAAGATAGTGTCCCAAAATTGACAAAATCTCACATCCCACGATATTTTTTTAATTTATCACAAGATGCTTATCCTTCTCATTATACGTCCTTGGTCTGATTGCCCAGGACAAGTGGAGACGTCTGTCAGACAAGTGAAATTCTGTTGGGATAAGTTAAAATATTTGTCAAACTAGGATTTAAAATCCCCCATTACAATGCTTAATGAAGAAAATTCATTTAGATTCCTCAAAAAACAAAAAAACTTTTATCATGACCTATTTGAATAAAGAACGAAATATTTCAACGTAAACATTTACGTTTTCACTGGTATCTGTCATTTTTGAATGGCTTCCAGTGAATTTATCTGATCTGTGATTGGTTAAATTATGTCAACACGAAATTATCGATATGAAAATAAAATAATAAACCCACCCCTACCAGGGTTTAATATTTTATTCATTTTCTATATACTGTGCCATTACTGCTTTATGGTAAACAGGTAAATGGTAAGATTGAAGCACAGGCACTTGAGGAGGGACTGATTTTTTTTTATGAAACAAATGCCTGTGGATTGAAGTGTAATGTTTTGCTCAGGATCGATGGACAGACCAGATGGAGGTTACAAATCAATAATAGGACGGTACAATTACATTTTTAGCATTCCCTAACAGACAGACATTTCTGCCTTTATGAGATGGCAACTGTGATGCGTTGATTCTTGGCCTAGTGAATTCCATTTCTTTCCATGAATTTTTTCCAATCCCGCGCAATTTGTAGTAGACTAGTTAGTTTCTCAACAAGGTGAAATACCCGTTTTTTTAAGCGTTCGAGGGACCAAAATAAAAACAGAGGAAGTGGCTACTTTCGTTTTGCAAATAAAGGTGTGTAATAACTAACATTTAGCTTTTAAATAGTGCTTTTAATAATTTGTATGTGCTTATAGGACATATGAGTGGACTTTTAGGTATTTTTTGTAATTATTAACAAGGACCCCATTGGAAATAAGTCTTTTTTTTTACTTTTATGGGCTATCCTAGGCGTTTGGGGTAAATGTCAAGGAGACAACATCCCATATCCAGGTTAAAACGACCCAAAACAAAGCATCTATACCCTGGTACTGTTAAATCTAGTTCAAAGCATGGTGACATATACTGTTTTTTCTTGTATGATAATATATGTTGTGCAATGGCCACAAATAAATGTAAATAAACAAAGTAAAAATGATAAGGTAGGCCAAAATTAAACCAAATATACAAACTGAAGAACAGCTAAAAACAAAATGTAAAAATATCCAAAACAGGTAAAAAGAAGTAGGTGTGCCCAATGTATCGGCCAGTACGGCCTTCCTATTGGGGCAATGGGAACAGAAAAACAAAAAAAAAGGTTTAGAGGATACGAGAGAAAGTTCTGCTAACTAATGTGTAACAAAATCACCTGTAAAAAATCTTGAACTTAATCCAAAAAGAAAATATAACATTTGTATTCCTTACTGTGCAATAGTGTAATTTTAAATAAAGAAGGAAAATCATAAAATAGACTATTCTTAACATTCATGCCAAAGGGTAGAACAGTCCCCAGAAAGTGGATACTTTTTAGTTCGCCTCAACGAAGTTGAGGGGGACTATTGGAGTACCCCCGGCTTCCGCGTCTATGTCTACGTTCGCGTCCGCATTTGGGCATATACCTCTGCAACTATGCATGGTAGGGTCATCAAACTTTGTATGCAGGTACATCTTGGGCTATCTCACAGCCTCCAAGAAAATTGGGTCTCTCTGACCTATATTTTCCGCTTGAACGACTTACATTCAAGTTTACGTCCGAGTTCAGATTTCAGTCACTATTCATGGTAGGATCATGTAACCTTGCATATGCATGCATCTTTGATGGTAGTTCAGCATCCAGGAAAAATTAGGTCGCTTTGACCTATATTTTCCGCTTGAACGACTTACATTCAAGTTTACGTCCGAGTTCCGATCTCAGTCACTATATATGCTAGGATAATGTAGCCTTGCATATGCATGCATCTCTGATGGTAGGTCAGCATCCAGGCAAAATTAGGTCACTTTGACCTATATTTTCCGCTTGAACGACTTACATTCAAGTTTACGTCCGAGTTCAGATCTCAGTCACT